>OX578143.1:93507597-93810097 GCA_951213105.1 Amaurobius ferox | reverse complement strand
TATATATATATATAATAAAAAGGTTTGAAGGTCCAATGAATGAAAAGTGAGAAGTTGTAACTCGAAAAACCTAACTTTCTAACAGGCTTATAAAATAAAAATATAAATATTATAATATTATATAAGAATTATAAAAATATAAACATAGACAGAAAAGCCGAGAAAAATAACAGGAGTTTGCGAGCCGCAAATTTCGCTAATAACATTGGACGAAAGTAAAATTAAAATATAACAACTTCTATTACTAAATTTAGCGCAAATGCAGCATAAAATTGAATAGATTGTAAAAAAAATTTAAAAATACCGTAGCAAACTTTAAAAATTTAAGGATACTTTGCAAATATGCAAATGTAAAAAATGAGTAAATAGGAATGACAATGCAAAATTAATTTATTGCGCAAATGCAGCTAATAAATAAAATGATTTCAATAATAAAAAGGTTTGAAGGTCCAATGAATGAAAAGTGAGAAGCTGTAACTCGAAAAACCTAACTTTCTAACAGGCTTACAAAATAAAAGTATAAATATTTTTATATTATATAAGAATTATAAAAATATAAACATTGACAGAAAAGCCGAGAAAAATAACAGGAATTTGCGAGCTGCAGATTTTGCTAATAACATTGGATGAAAGTAAAATTAGAATATAACAATTTCTATTACTAAATTTAGCGCAAATGCAGCATAAATTTGAATAGATTGTAAAAAAAATTTAAAAATACCGTAGCAAACTTTAAAAATTCAAGGATACTTTGCAAATATACAAATGTAAAAAATGAGTAAATATATATATATTTAGAAAGAGAGGCTACAAGACTTTGCAAATGCTATGCCGGGATTTATGATTCTAAATTTAATTATTGGTTCAAAATTTGATAATAGTTCTAAGTTCATTATTTTTTCCCCTTCTCTTCAAAATCCTAAATTTATTTGTTGTTTTTGAATTTTCGGCGATTTATCCCCCTCTTAACGTTAATTTGTTATCTTTTTCTTTGTTTTCATTATTCAAAATTATACGCGATGCGTCTTCAAACATTAAAATATCTTTTGTTAATCTTTTGGCTTCCCGCTCTCGGGTTTTAACTTCATCCCACTTCATTCACGAGTTGGCAGTGAAAAGACGCATCTTAAGACAAGTTTTAGGCAAGTTGGACCCTTTTTGCATAATCTTTGAACATCTGGAAAGAGGGTGCCAAAAATTCCGTTAGGTTGCTGTGCGCTGGGCGGTGCATTTGGAGGCGTAATTTTAACTCTCATGCCCGCCTCGCAGTTCCTGGCATAACATCATTTTTATTCTGCAGTATATGCAGGAGAGCTCGGCGTGAAGAGCAGGTTTTCACTCGCCAAATTTGGCGGCTCTTGGGAAGCAAGCGTGTTGCTTGGACATTCGATTCCTGACCGGCATTGGACTAGGTGGTTCCTTTTTGTTACTGCTGAGATCCATGGAAACGGGCCCCATGCATGGGCGCCCGTATCCCATGGTCGCCAGAAATGTGGGAGAAAGTGTCTCAAATGTTGCTCAACGTCATTAGTAATCTTCCACCGGGACTGCATCATCTCTTGTTGCATAGGTTCCGTTGTCTCTGTCTCCGGACGTTCCATCAGATGAACACAAAAATTGAGGAAATCGACTACATCAGTTATTACCTGGAATCTAGTGTTTGTCAAAAAGTATCATTGTTCATATCAGGCCTTTTACATCTACGTTTCATTAAAAGTGTATCGTCTTTCACAGCGTTCCGTAAAATCGACATTTCTACCAATCCATTACAATGGCCTCCGAATAGTAAGCATCTGAGATAAAAGCAAGCGAAAATTCTAAACTGCAATTGCCCTAGTACACGTCAAAAAGAACTTTTCAAGCTCAGCAGAACTGGCATCAGGAGGGCTGTTGGGCTCCTTATTGGCACTGCACCCTTAAGAGACACCTTAACATTATGGGTATCACTAAAGATTCGCTTTGCAGAGGCTGCAATTACAGCGAAGAAACTGCTGCTCACATTCTCTGTGAATATGAGGATTACTCTGCTCACAGATTCGAACACATTGGTCATCATGTGATTGAACCGTGGGAGCTGAATGACATTCCTGACAAGTGCCTGCTTATTTTTGCATCGGCTACTGGTCTCTTTTTTTAGAGATCTTTCTCTTTTGGGGTAGTACAATAGACCTCTGGTCGATGTGCTGGGCTCCTCTAGAGCCACCCACCTTCATTTTATTTCATTTCATTTCAAGCATCTGAGATACCAGCCCACTCAAGCGTTCCACAGCATGGTGTTTTGGTTTATAGGGCCTGTGCTCTCGGGTGCTTGTGTGTTCCGTGCGACCAGTGTTGTCCTAGTGGTCTCCAGTAGTGTGAGATCCCGAGTAGCCTGTGATCCATTCCACCAGTATCATCAATCATAAATTTAAGTCCTACTGGATTTTGCCCCGTCATTCCTGCGATGTTTTATCTGAAACAAGCGATCCGTATAAATAGTCACCTGTGTGAATAGCAACTCAAATTAATTGGTGGTTTTTACATATTTTATGCATAATACTGACGTTTACACTTTTATTTTTAAACTTGTGGGAATTTTACCATCTAATTTGTTTTATTCCATTTGAGTTTTGAACCCAAATATTTACCATTTTTAACATGTACCATTTGTGCTTATTTTCATTCTCGTAACATTTAAGTCTAACATTTTTGGGGATGGACAGCTCAGGCAGACCAAACTCTGGTCTTCAGACCAGAGTGGATTCCGTACCTGGGTAATTTGTAATAGTTTAGTTATTTTAATTTGTTAACGAGGTTATTGTTTAATTGAATACAAAATTTAATTGAGTTGAATGCAATGTACTTTAAATTATGCCACTATATACCTAGTAATTGCTTTAATGAATAATGCTTAAAATTTGAAAAGTTACAAATAAAAGTTAATTTTTAATTTAACATTAATGGTTGTCATTCTTTAGTTGTGGGTTGGCTGTGCTATATTTATTTATTTAAAGGTAAGTGGAATATTTAGAAGTTATATGGTGTTTTGAAGTGTTTCTAAAAATGTAAACAAGGTCTAGCACAGTCCAAACACAATAGTAATGGTTTAAATAAGGAATTAAATAAAGAAACAAAGAAGCAATTTTAATAGTAATGAAAGTAATTTTATTAATAACTATATGATCACATCCCAAGGTAAATATAATTAAGTAAATATAAAGATAAATTGTAAATAATGATAAAATTGAAAATTAAATAAAGGTAATAATTAAAATATAATTTAATAATAGCATAACTTTAAAATAGATAATTAAAAGTAAAATAAAATAATAATAAATCTCTTTTTAGTTATGAAGGAAGTTCCTTCATAACACAAAAGCCTGAGAAACAGGAATAAGCCTTTTCAAATCATATAAAAAAATGAAACAGTAAAAGTGGTTGTAATATTTCCACATCATAAACGTTTTCATTAAAGCTACTGTAATTTGATTCATTCTTACTATTGTAATTTGATTCATTTGATCATACATACAAAATTTATGCAAAATGAATATCGTGAAACACTTGATTTGTGTCATAACACATAACATTTTCAGCCATTTTAAACCTTTATGCAAACCCCTATATCTCAGTTTTACTTACATCCTAAGATCACGATTTAAAAACCACTGTCTTAAGCAGAACCCCAAGCTAAAAACTTAACTATGCACAATTTGCCTAGGTTGTTTTTTTATGACCAAAATTTAGGCCTAAACTTCAAACTTATTAAAAATTGACTTTTCAAGATATAATTTTTATAGGAAGGGGGAAAGTTTCAGGTTTGAAGTCTTTTATTTTACAAATACTTATGTACTAGTACTCAATTTTCCCAGTGTGGGAAATTTGAGATTTATTACATTCTTTTTCTATGGGTATTTGAAAATTAACATTTTCCTACTATATTTAGGGGAAATATCTCTGGTGAGGGACCTGATAAAAATCTTAAAATAGCACAAACTGAAAGCATACATAATGGTAAACTACAATAAAAAATCGGTGGTGGTTTGATGGAGCTGAAATGGTTTGGCATTATAAAAATTTTGTAAAATAAAACTCCAGTAAAGTTTCAAAGTTTATTGAATTTTTTCAGATCCATTTGTTCCATTTAAAGGCTTTTAAAGCACTACAAATAAGTCATTAACTGTTTATATTTAGCTAGCACTTCCAGTTTTTGCCCTGATTTCATCTGGATACTCCAACCTTAAATATGATATTATTTTATCTACTTGCTTGATGATATATAAATTAAACTTATAGAATATAGTTGAGGAGATTTTAGTTTCAAGTTAATCCATAAACTTATCTGGAGCATATGTAGAATACATATATTTCCATAAATTCTTTTCAAACCTCACTAATCATTAAACATCTTTAGAATCTCCATGTTCATTTAATTTTCTAATTTTTTTAAAGCAAAACTTCTTATGGTTGTGTACTAATATTTCACCAAGAAGTAAACAAACACATTAAGCTGCAATACTTGCGACATTTTAAATATTACAGCTTTCCATTGTAAAACCCATGTTAAAATACTAAAATGTCGAAATTATAACCACTATATTTTGAAAACTATAAGCTTGATCCAAATTCCAATTATATACATTTGTAGGGATTTCAAATAGATACAAATTTTTGCTTATTGTTCATAGGTAGTACCTTTAATTTTTTAGATATAAGCTAATCTTGAAAAACGGAAATTTTTCAATTTCCTTCACCTGGACAAAATGATTACTTGCAAACTATATGAGCCTTAAAAGAGAGAGAGAAAAAAAACCCTTAGATTTAGAAATTAAATTTTTTAATACATACTTTTGTCACTTGCTATTTATATTTGTCTTTTATAGTTTTAATGATATTTCGAGTGAAAGTAAGTAAAAAGAAAAAACCTCGTTTAGACAGATATTGTCTTAACTAAAAAGATCGTTCCAAAATTCAATTATATACACTTGTAGAGCTTTCAAAGAGCCACAAGTTCTTGATTTTGTTCATAGCCGATTAGATTTTCAAATATAAGCATTACAAACTTAAAAAACTTAAAATATTCAATCTTCTTCAACTCGACAAGAAAACTATAAGAGCTTTTAAAAATATATATATATAGATTTAGAAAATAAATTTCCTAATGTGTATTTTTGTTACTTAGTATTTACACCAATTTTTATAGTTTTGAAGATATTTTGAATTAAAAAAAACCTGACAGATACCTTTTAGGTTTTTCAAAAAAAAATTCAAATTATTAAAATATTTAAATTATATTTATATATTTATAATCTGAACCATGCATTCAACAAAATAAGAAAAATTATTTATATTTTTATCTATTAAGTTCGGAAGTATAAGTGTCTAAAGTATTTACATTTTTCATAAAGCTCCAATTTCCACCACAGCATCTGTGCATAAATATTATTTACATCAAAATTTTGAGTTCTAGTTTCAGTCTGTAACAGAGTTATTTATGACACACACAGAATTGGATGAAACTAATACACCTGTATTAGTCTGAAAGCATCCTAAGCCGGGCGCTTCCTTTTTGGCTTGATGTTAAAACTGATATTTCTTGTAGGCATTGTAACTAACAATCAGTAAACTACTCATAATTCTCAGGTAGTTGGAAAGAAAGCCAGACCATTTTAAATGTTGACAAATTGACAAAAATGATGCTAAATCAATAAAAATGATAGTTAATTGATGAAAATAAAAATCTTAGAAAGAATATAAGAATAACACATTTATCTGTCAGTCCATCTGTAACATTTGGTAAAAATTTTGGCGAGCTATCACCAACTTGGCTGAAAGTTGAATGGTAATTAATTTTGAAAGCACTTCAAATTACTATTAATGCTTTAATGTGAAAGTCAGTTCCATACTTACTTTTTATCTGTGACATGAAATGGAGTTATAACACAATTTCCACTTTTTGGTTGCGAAGACATAAGGCCACCACTTTCATTACCAGGTTTTAAGAGCTGTCTTGGTCCAATGTACATTTCTTTCAAATGATCAAATTTTCCCCGCACTCTGATCTTTCGATACTCCATGTCAGAAAGCTTTTCAAGACTAGATAAACAAAATTTTTAAATATTGTAATAATCATGCAATGCAGGGGTGGCAAAATAAGATCTGGTTCTCATACTAAAATAAAATGCGTGAATTTTCTATTTAATTTATGCAAGTGAATTATAATTACATGAGTATGTATGCATGGATGAACATTATCAACTTCTCAGTATATAAACAAAATATTTTCTTTAATTTAATTCAGAAAACTTTTAGAAGACTATACCCTAACTTTGTCTCTATCACAGATTTAGGTAATTTTTCAGTTTTTAAAATTATACTCAAATGTTTTTAATTTTCTTTTTCTTCATATATTTAATGATACTTCTGTTTTTTTTTTTGTGTGTATTTGTGTTTTAACCAAATTCCAAATAGATATATTTATTATACATTAATAATTGTTTTTCAAATATTGATCAACATCTGAGTTTGACCATTTTTAATACATTCATAATATTAATTTGAAAGAGAAATAAATTATATAAAAACTTTATCTTTTTATTAGATATGACTGCCACAAAATTCATTTAGCATGTCAATACTGGCATCTCTGTTATGCATTCTTTATGCTTAATTTCATGGAACTCTAAATTTTTAAAAGTAGTACAAAAGTTTATGTGTGCAAGTAGTAATGCATACATTGTAATTCCCTAGAATGCTCAATATTTGGCCTTACTTAAAGAGCCTTAACCCTTTCGTGACGGTTGGCACGCCCGCGTGCCGGCTGCGAACTTGCATTCAAGGACATACGGTATG
This sequence comes from Amaurobius ferox, assembly GCA_951213105.1. Taxonomy (NCBI): domain Eukaryota; kingdom Metazoa; phylum Arthropoda; class Arachnida; order Araneae; family Amaurobiidae; genus Amaurobius; species Amaurobius ferox. Next base: position 93,803,266 of record OX578143.1, on the reverse strand, counting down.
CACTTGTGCTGGAGAGAACTTTACCCTAAATGGCGAGTGGCACGTATCGGTGTTTCTACGTGAAACATTTTCATTTGAATTTATTTGTCTACTAGATGGCGTTAAATGACAGTGGAAGCAACTTGAATGTATTTTATAGATGTTTGACCTTGGCACAAGGAGAATCCAATGAATTATTTCTCCATTTGGAGCGGGGAAACATGGTTCTGTAAAGCAAACAGAGCACTTCTCGCAGCATCAACAATTTTATAATTGAGTTCCGGGTCTCCTTTTGATTTTAGCTTTTAATGATTTCATTGGTGAATTACAGGAATATAAGAGAGTATTTTTTTTTTTGGGGGGGGGGGAGTAAAGGAATGTGCGACAGTGAAATGATTATTATTATTAAATGATATTTCCGATAAAAGTATGGCTGTTTTGAGATTTTTTCTTTCTGTGGAAGAATATACGTGTATGGTAAACGAACCAGACAGTAATGAAAGCAAAGCAGATAGTGAAGATTCGTGGAGCAATGTCATTTCTGATGATGAATCTGAAAATGCAATTGATTCTTCAGATTCTGAGCATACTATTATTACAACGCCACCAGCTTCAGTTGCTGTTTTTTCGAATGATGTTTGGACATGTGATTTGAAAGATCTGAATTCTTTGGAGTTTTTTAACATACCTAGAATAAATTACAATATCATGCCGCCTAATTTAGATAAGGAACTTGATTTTTTTAGCATATTTTTTTATGATGAACTAGTAGAATTTATCGTAAAAGCAATTAGTGAGTTTGTAAAGAAAAAATGGGAGAAAAATCTCCTCTCTCCTTCCACATCGAAGACTCCACCTGTTTCAAATGCATTTACACCTGTAACAGGAAACGAATTTCGTGTGTAATCTCGCACTAGTAATTTTGACGAGCATTGTCAGAAAACCAAATCTTAAAATGTATTTTTCTAAGAATCCAATTATCAGTATTCCTTTTTTTAATTCAGTTATGAGTCGCGATCGATTTATAGGAATATTACGTTACCTTCATTTTACTCTTGATAGTAATGCCCCAAAACTAGATAAATTGAAACCCGTGTTAGATGCATTAGTTTCAAAATTTAAATCTATATACACTCCTAGAAAAAATGTGTTCATTGATGAATCTTTGTTCTCATGGAAAGGAAGGCTGGGATTTCGTCAATATATCCCCTCAAAAAGGTCCAGATATTGAATAAAAATATATAAATCGTCAGAATCGGAATCAGGCTATAAATGGAATTTCCTTGTGTATACTGGAAAGGACACGGAATTATCAAGCTCTGATGGTGGGTATGGAGAACGCGTTGTGAAAACATTTCTAAGTGAACTTTTAGGAAAAGGATATACTTTGTATTTGGATAAATTTTTTACCTCTCCTATACTTGTGAAGTATTTGTTGTCTAAGAATACGCATATATGTGGTACAGTTTTAAAAAATCAGAAGGACATGCCAAAGAATTATCCATCTGTACCTAAAACATATATACACAAAATTTTTTAATATTTTGATAAAAGAAAATTTGTATAAAAAATTTACATCAAATAAAAAATAAGTATTTCCTTTCTTCCTGAAAAAAGTAGAATGCTGTGTTGAACGGGTGATTTTTAGTGAATTTTTTTCGAGAGTTAGGCTTAGCACAAAAAATTAGCCATCTTTTGGGAACAGTTCGGAAACGAAACGTTCCGTCCTTTGGGCCACGGCAGTTTTGGAATGCCGCCGTCCCGAAAGGGTTAAAGATAAGTAGCCAAATAGTCAAGAATTTACACTTCATATCTGCTGTCATATCAAAAACTAAGGGAATGATGAAATATCAGACATTTAGAAATTTCTATAAAAATATTTGCACCAATCTGAGTGGAAAATTTCTCCCAAAATAAAATATCTCTTTTGAGTTTTTGAATTTAACTTTATCAGGTGGATTTAAAACTTTTTCAATTCAACTAAACTTTTAGTCAAAATAAATAATAAATCTGGCTACATGATATTAGATACAATTTTTTAGTCAAAATTAAGATGCTGTTAGCAACATTAATCTTCCATGTTTGTCTATGTGTTTGTAGCGAAAAATCGAAGCTACGAATAGTGGCGAAATTTGGAGCAGTTGTCCTTTAGGCTTTGAAGAATATACCTTGTCAAGATTTAAAACAAAAAACATATTGAATTAGTTTAAAATATATAAATAGTTAAAGCCAAAAATTCATTGAAATTTTAAAAGTGCAAGAAATTTGTGCTCAGCGATTGTCGCAATAGGAACTGAGGATTAAAATGTACAATTCTAATTATCTGAATTTCAATGGTATCGTTTTAACTTATTAAATGTATGATTATTTCATCATTACAAGCCTTCTGTGAAAACTTCACTTGAATCTGACAAAAACTTTTGAAAATACAGTAGACAATCCATACGACTCCTCATAAGACCAAGAAGAGATGGTCGTTATAATGAATGGTCGCTATAACATATCTGAAAAAAAAAAAAATGTTTCTTATACAAACTAAACAAAATACACATATACCTAAAAGTCATTTATTGACAAGAAATTATCGTTACAGTTATTGGAAAAATTCTGCGATTGTTGATTGCTTCAACGTACTCTGTGAAGTTTTGCAATAAAATTCTCCATTTCAGTTAATTGGTACACAGGAATTGTAATTTAATACATAGGTACTTCAAGACCCAGGATGATACACCTTGGTGTTACTTCTTTAAAATTCGAATTAGTTTTTTAGGTTTTTTACATTTTAGTATGATTTTCACACAAATGCATTCCTTAAAAAAATGAAAATATTACTTCCGAGTTTCAATCTTAACACCATTGGAAAAAGATCTAAAAATTCTAGCAGAGTTTCTGTCTTAACACCACCAGCATTGCAGCAGCACTGTCTTTTTATTATTATATGCAGGTGGGAGTATATGTTAAAACATTCTTTTGTTTTTTTGAGAATTCCTTGTGAGTTCTTGTGTAATTGCAATCAAATGTTTGCATCTTAAATTCTGGGCAATGCAGAGAACATTTTCTAAAACATTTTCTCGTTTCCTGGGATTTAAGATGCAAATATCTTAAAACTACACTAGAACTCGCAGTGAATTCCCGAAAACCAAAGAATGTTTTAACAATACGCTCGCTTATAACAAAAAATAAAATAAAACTGGTGTGCACACGCCACGACCGTTTATCTTAAATCTTGGCAATGCCGGGTACATTTTCTAGTTGATAATAATAATCCTATAATAGGAAATCTTTTCTCATTGTTCACAGTTAAAAGTTCATATAATAAATGTTATTTTCATCATTTTTGTCCGATGTAAGAAGAACAAAGAAACTCGTTAAATGAAACTGCTTTGTTACTTTATCAGTTTTATCTGGCAAATTAAGTTTTAATACCTTTCATAAATTAACAAAAGAACTAATTTATAAGATACTATGATTGGTGAATAAGCATGCTTCAAAGCATGTGCGAAAAATTGATTGTTGCGATTGTGAAAGCCTTTCTCCTAGATATCTTTCTTACAGTGCTTGGCACATATGACATGACTCACCCATGGCACGGGCCAGTCTCAGATGGGGAAGATAACTGTTCATTATTTCCCACATGAAATGAGGCACTATGAATCTGATTTCTACTGCAGATGGGGTAGAGCAATACTCTCAACTAGAAAAATTTATATTTTCTCTAATAGAAGATTTTTTTTTGCCAATCTGCTAAATTTACAGTTGCTAGCACTAATCTTTTAGGCACCTAGAATTTGTCGAGCCCTGATTAAAAGAATGTATTATATCCACATTGTATAATTAACATGGTTGCGCACAGAAAAAAAAATGGAGTACAAGAATGATTTTAGTTCAAAACAGCTGATTTTGAAATTGAGTGGTATTATCTGTATCTGTATTATTTCAGTATACAGCCAAATAATTTGTTCTAGTAATATAAAACCACAGAAAAGAAAAATAATTTAATGTCACAGATTACATAAATTTTGGTAATATAAATAATGTTTGAACCTAAATAGCCCAAGACATTAATTTCTATGTAAAAATATTGTAGTTTATACATTCAAAAATAAAATAAATTAGCAAACGTTATAAAAACAATAAGGTACATTTTACTCACTCATCAGGCAATTCAACTGCAGGTGCCTCACTCTTTTTAGTAACTTCCTTAATCAAGTTCAGCTTCCAAGCCCGTCTTTTGATTTGCCATGTCCCAAGGCAAAATGTAGCAACTGGTATTGTCTATGAGATAGGCAGATAAACAACTGTTAAAAAGAGATTAAATAAATCATAAATTAGAATATATTAAATATTTTCTAAAAAAAAAATATTTTTCAACTGTCAAGTAAAATCAATGAATATGGAACAGTATGAATTTTTGATGCAGTAGTTAAAATGATATGGGGAGGAAGAAATTTTTTTATTGATAAATGCTATATTTGGTCTATCTAGATGAGATTAACACCTGATTTTCGCAAAAGTCATCAGAGTTGTGGTCCTGGCCTCAATATTTTACTATCAAGATCAGAAATTTTAGCTTTAAAATAACTGAGAATATCATTAATATGCAAGAAAATTTTAGGAAAATAATACGGCTTTAAAAAGTTTTGTTGAATGAGGATTTATTGAGTGAAACTTACTGCTGTCATTGATGGGGATATATAAATATCAAATGATGTGTTCAATAGCAATTTGCTCCTTGAAGAATATGAAAATTAGGTGTAGGGTGAAAACGACTCATTTGCACCCAAGAGTTTCAAAGTTGTTGTTGTTGAGACCCAGACCGTCCGACCTACCAGAAAGGTGTAAGGTAACTGTTTGGACAGCCGGGAAGTGCCACCCAATTTAGACCGGAACCCAGTGGGGGAGGCATCCACAGGGACCGTACCCTCCTTCCCCTACCACCAACCTCTCGGAAGGACTTACGGACCCACATGTTTAACGTGATCGTACTCCGCGTGAACACGGCGGCAGTTTTGGCAGTGACAGTGTTAGGATTAATTTTGGAGTAGATAAGCTTTGACAAAGAATACATTTGGAAAATTCTTATGAACGCATATTTTCAACATATAACCTAGTACACTCTAAACTCAGAAATAGACTTGATGTTGAAAAAGCAGCTAAACTTGTCTTATTTAAATCCTTAAATGCTTGATTCTTATAATATGTAGTTAATTAATAAAACAGTTTTTCTTTAATTACGTGTTTGTAAATAATTATTTTGATTATGAAATATTTTGTCTAATTTTTAAGACATCAATAACAAGCTAAAAGTCTATTTGCACTGCAGCATATTCTGTTTAAATCCTAAAAAAATGAACAGCTGCTTTAAAATGTTAAGTAAACATAAAATTTTTATTTCTTTTAAAAACAAATGATTTTAGTTAGTTAAAATGAGCTGTTATGATTTTATGTGCATATTGAAATTGAAACATTTAAATATAATGGAAGTTTGGTACTAAGTTATCTAAATATGTGTTACCTAACAACCCGCTAAATATTGTATGTAATTGATTGTATTATATGAATTTTTGAGTAGAAAATTTTGTTTTGATTTAAATCTGATTTATTTTATTTAAATAAAAAAAATTGATTTATTTGATTTTTTTCTAAAAAAATCATGATTTTTTTAAACCCTGAACAATATACCTAAATATATATTGTTTAATTTTATTATTATACTCATGAATATAGGTACTATTCAAATGATTACCATCTTATGAAATTTGGAGTCAATCAAAGCAGAACTTTTCTAGATGTTGGATTTACAGCCATTTGTTTAACCTTTGGAAGCAGTGTAAACAATTAATGCTGATGGTGTACATAAATTTTAAAATATTAAGGAGACTCCATCTTCCGTAAGTCCGACTCTGGATCAGATCTTGTCCAGGTTCAACCTGGAAACTTAAATCTGGATCTGGAGAAATTAATTTCTTATTTCTGAAACTAAAGGCTAACATTTAGGTATACATCGTTACATTGAATATAAAATTAAGGATTAGAGTAAATGACCTAGTTGTATAAATATTAGTAAAAATACGATTTAACTTTTTTTGCAGTAAATTATTCGAGTAGGTGGTAACACACAGCAAATTCTACATTTCATTTTGCTGAGACAGTCATTTTGAAAGCACTTGGTGTTGGAGTGAAGAATAAATTCTCAGTTTTCATGAGATTTTTTCTTTCTTGTGTCTGTGTTTTACTACTATCTTAACGGAGGAAATAGTTAAGGCATTTTTACTTTTTCTACATATAGTATAATGTATAGGGGAAGTATTGTGATGGAGTCAAAAATTTAAGCTTTTGACAGATAAACAATTTTTGAGCAACCCTCAAATTAAACATTTTTAAAGTGATGTCTATGTGTCAGTGAGTTCAATATTTTATGAACAAATAAAGCACATTGAATGAAATTTTGTACAATTATCACAATCTGTGAATATTGGAACCCAATTTATTTTAAAAGTGATCAAGCATTCGAAAGCTTCCCTCCCCCTCCAAATTTTTATTAATTTAAAAACATCAGGTAATTATATCATGTTAAAGTAACAATAATTTCATATGTAATTTTTTATTAGAACATGAATGATACTAATATTAGAATACTAGCATGAACCTTTTGGAGATATTGCACATTTTCCAAATAAATTTATTAAAAATACATAAAATTAAAATAGTATTAAGTATCTTAAAAAAAGATGACTTCTTACCATAAGCAATAGTATGCGACAAATTTATTATTATTCTTGTGGATCAAACATGTTATATTCAAGATAAAAGACATGTTTTGTAATAGTTTTGTATCTTAACATAGAATAATTTACCAAATGTAATCAATTTCACATTATATTTATTATATTTCAATGGTGATTTAATGTGAAATTCTTGCAATTGGGTTAAAAGAGAACATAGTGTCATTGCTAATAATTTTGTCGAAAGTACCAAATTCCAATCTGCGTAATGTTAGTTCAATAATAATAATATTGTGGTATGGTTTCATCTATTTATGCATATATTTTGCAATTTTGTGCATAATGATGTGATAGTTATCATAGTAACAGGCTCACTTTTTCCTATTCATATGAAAAAATATGAATAAAAAAATATATACTGAAATATAAAAAAACATTAAAAAAACTGAATTAGGGCTCAAATCATTGTTTTATACAGTTTAATTTTAGTTTTTTCATTATTAAAAGTGTTTAATACATAAAATAAATTGCTTATCGGAGGATCTGAATTTTCTTCTAAGCCCTCTATTGTTCATATTAGATGTGCATGAAATTTAGCTTAATTTAAATACTCCATACACTAGTTATAAGACATTACAAATAAAATCCTGAAATTTCAGTTATTGAACAATAAAAGTAAAATCATTACATTATAAAGAAAAAAGCATGAGCTGCCCATGTCTTTTAAATTTGGATACGAGATGGAATTGCTTTTGGAACTTTACTAAAGACAAATAGTTCACATCTTAATATAATAAATACTTTACAGGGAGAACAACAACTATAGGTGCAAATGATTAATATCTGTTACATCATATGTCAAATCCATTACCAAATTTACATGATAGATCTGTGCAATGCAAAACCATATTTTCAAATGCTTTACAATAAAATATCATGTGGTTTGATGATTTGAACATGATTAAAATTTTTCCTCATATTTTAACATTTTGCGACGTGTCTACATATGGCAATCAATAAATAGCAAGTTCTTTCCAAACAATTTTTTAAATCTATTAGATACAAGATTTTTTTTTCAAAATAATAGGAAAACATAATAAAAAGAAGAAATGCAAGTTAAGTATACATAAAGCAACATTTTTTTAGACATGGAGCTGTTAGAAAAAAAAAAATCATGGATTCTGACTGTGTACAAAAAGATTTATTTTTTTTAATTTAAAGTAAAATTAAATTCTGGTGATTGAAGATTACATTTGGAGAATAAAAACTGCATTTAGCAATGAAGTTGGAAACAAATAAATATAAAAACATGATTTTGGGGGTAAAAGCTTTTATTCATAACTTGTCATGAGCAGCTTCAATGGAGGCAAATCATAGGAAATACAATAGAGATAAATTGTAACACCTAGAAAAATTAAAATTTAAACATTTAAGAAAGTTGCTAAAAAATAGACTGAAGTGCTTTCAAATTAGCTACTTCTACCGAAAATAAAAATCTGGGCAAGTAAGCACTGACTAATTCGTAAAAATAAAAATTTATCAATAAAGGGGAGTATAAAAATAAAACAATGTATAGCAGCTAGCTAGCAATCTATAAATAAACAACAGATATCAATGATGAGAATTCAAAAATAAATAAATATAAAAAGATGAAGCATTCATGCCTATAATGTGGAAAACTGCTAAGTTTAAGAAGGAAATCAACTAGGTATAGATTCGTGTTCAGGGCTTAGCATCTATCCAAATTGACCAAGAAAAATGCTTGTTTCTGAATACGGAGATAGATAATATCTGTGAACGCCGTATACTCACCTACAAGCATAAAAAAATTGAATTATAAAAAAGAAATCAAATAATTACAAGAGAAAGAATCAATGTGGATGATATATGCAATGTGCCAAAGCTAAAATTGCAAATCAACTGTTGCCACTCATAAGGAATAAAAGTACAAATAAACTGTTACCAATCGTAAGAGATCAATATCAGTGTTACCAATAAGTAGAAAATACCCCTATAAATACAGCAAGAAATAAGTAAAGATATAGAGTTAAAAGTATAAGAAGAAGTTAATATAATGATATGTAAATATAAGAAAATGATAATGATAAGCTAAAAAATAATAATATGGAGGATGCAGTTGAGAATGTTCAGCTAATTTAAACTTTTTCACAATACACCTATCCCCGGCCGTCCAAATAGTTGCTCTTAGTCCTTTGGACGAGTCGGACGGTCTGGGTCTTCAATAATACACCTATCCAGGCCAACGGCCGTACCGTGCTGAAAACACCGGTTCTCGTTAGATCACCGAAGTCAAGCAGCATCGGGCGCGGTTAGTACTTGGTGGGTGACCACCTCGGAACACCGCGTGCTGTTGGCCATCTCGGGTGCGGTATCCCCGTGGTTTGCACGCTACCACAAATGCCGCCGTGTTCATGCGGAGTACGATCACGTTAAACATGTGGGTCCGTAAGTCCTTCCGAGAGGTTGGTGGTAGGGGAAGGAGGGTACGGTCCCTGTGGATGCCTCCCCCACTGGGTTCCGGTCTAAATTGGGTGGCACTTCCCGGCCGTCCATACAGTTACCTTACACCTTTCTGGTAGGCCGGACGGTCTGGGTCTCAACAACAACAATACACCTATCCGGGGGCGCGGTAGCCCATTGGTTAGCGCGCTGGAGTTGCACTCGGTAGGCCCGGGTTCGATTCCAGCCACTGCCAAAACTGCCGCCGTGTTCATGCGGAGTACGATCACGTTAAACATGTGGGTCCGAAAGTCCTTCTGAGAGGTTGGTGGTAGGGGAAGGAGGGTACGGTCCCTGTGGATGCCTCCCCCACTGGGTTCCGGTCTAAATTGGGTGGCACATCCCGACCGTCCAAACAGTTACCTTACACCTTTCTGGTAGGTCGGACGGTTTGGGTTTCAACAACAACAACAATACACCTATCCCCCGATTTACACGGAAGATTGGTTCTACACAAAACCGTGTAAATTGAAATCTTGGATTTTGCTAAGTAAAATTGTGTAAAACGAAAATAACCCCAAAATGTGCATGATTCAATCATTTATTTAAGTAAAACAAAAGTAAGACATCTTAGAAAACTTAAAATTATACTTAGTTTATAAAACAACAAACATATGAATGTAGTAATATAACATATTTAATGTATTTTACATTAGGAACAAAGAACAAAAAAACAAAAAGACCCTTAAAAATTAATTATAAGTTTAATCACTGTCATTACTTTCATGTACTATCAGTCTTTTCTTTCTGATAGGTATGGTGTCACTTTCATCACTTGAGCTTTCTTGATGCGATTCTGGCTCAATGGTTGACGAATTAGGCAAGATCTCGGGTTGACAAGACTTTGTCAAGAAATCAGTAATTAACAATTGCGTAGGTTTTTTTGCTAAATCCTTATAGACCTCTTCATATTGATTTAAGCATTTACGAAGGTCTCGCTGGAATCGGAGAGCTCGATCAACATTTGTGTCATATTGTAAGAAATGGTTGCCCAATTTTCTTCCCAAATTAAGTCCTACGCTTATGATTCTTGCTGTGAACGCAACTCGTTCAGATTGCTCTTCATCAGAATCATTGTCTTCACCATGTTTGTTTGTTTCACGAATCATGTTAATTAAATCATCTTCATTCAATTCTTCATCAGCCATTATTTCTTCAATATCTGCCTGAGCTAAATCTTCAAAACCTTCTCCTCCTATAGTATGAGCTAACTCAGTGATGTGAGAATATTCATGCTCTATTGGTGATTTATCATTTCCACTTTCAACAACATATTGCTTTCCAGCAGGCGTTGATCGTTGATCTGAGTCTATGACAGTCCAACATGCTTAACACAATCTAAAATTGTAAATTTCTTACAAGCATCCATCAGAGTAAGAGATTCATCATTCTCCATTTGTTCTAAGATGTACCTGAAAGTTTGCTTGATGTAAAGTCAGTGCTTTAAAAGTCGAAATTATCCCTTGATCTAACGGCTGTAATAAGGAAGTTGTATTCTTTGGTAAAAAAACAACTTTTACATTTTTGTGTTGTAAATCTGGAGGATGACCTGGTGCATTATCAATTAATAGAAGAGCCTTAAAAGGCAATCCCTTTTTAGTTAAATAATTTTTGACATCTGGAACAAAGAAGTTATGGAACCATTCATTGAAAGCTATGGCAGTGACCCATGCTTTTCTATTAGCCATCCAATAGATGGGAAGGTTTTTGATATTTGTTCCTTTGAATGATCGTGGTGATTTTGATTTGTTAATCACCAATGGTTTCATCATATAATCGCCAGAAGCATTGCAACAGAAAAGAACTGTTATATGACTTTTCGCTACTTTATGACCACTAGCTGATTTGTGAGCTTTGGCTATAAAGGTTCTTTCCGGCATTTTTTCCCAGAATAATCCGGACTCGTCAGCACTGAAAACCTGATCAGAAGTGTAGGAGAGTTTGCGGCAATGATTTCAGCAAGTTTTGCCAAATATTGTTGTGCCACATCCGAATCAGCAGATTCACTTTTAACTTTCATTCTCAGATTATGTAAAGAATTTTTGTTTGAATCTCTCGAACCACCCATGGCTTGCGGTAAAAGATACCTTCTTTTCATCGGACGAAGTGGACGGCGACTAATTTTTAAGTGATTAATAAATTTTCAAAGCTTTATTTGTAACAGCATTGGTATCGATCTGGATTCGCTTTTGAGTTTGGTCTTCTATCCATATCACTAAAGCTTTTTCCATATTTTCCATTGTAACATCTCTAACATATGAAGTCGTACTCATACTGCTGCAGGTTCCAGCTGCTACACTTTTTCTAATGGAGTCTTCATTTTTTCTTATTGTCCTTATTGTAGCTTCATTCATGGAGTAAAATTTAGCAACATCCGTTACTCTTTCTGTATTACGTAGACGGTCTAATATTTGAATTTTAGTTTCTAAAGAAATAACTTTTCTTTTCATTTGATTTTCTTCAAATTCTTTGACATTATAGAACCTTAACAAATTTACGCAAACTATAAAGATGCAAGAAAAACTATAAATGTTGAAAACTTACCAGTTCAAAAGATAAAAGCACAATAATATAAGCTTTGCTGCTAAAATGTTTCTGCACTATGTACTTGCATGAACCAGATAGCTTTACTGTTGTGAAATACATACGGGGATTCCCCTAAATGTATATATTTTACACCACCAGGAATCCCCTGTTGTTTTCATCAGTGTTACCAAAGGAATAAAATTCAAAAATGTCATCAAATCTTTGTATAGGCGTATATGGAGTGGAATATACATTTTATCAATTTTTTGAAATCTGTTAATTTATAAACCGTGTAAAAGCGAAATCGTGTAAAACAAGTGCTGTGTAAATCGGGGGATAAGTGTACCATTAACCCCAGCCATCCAAACAGCTGCTCAAGTCTTTGGACGAGTCGGACGGTGTGGGTCTTCAACAATACCATTAACTAAATATTCTGGATATTTATATAATTAACTAGTATTTTTAAGGTTATTAATATGCCTATCATGATATTTTTAGACTATATAATTAACTAGTATTTTTAAGGTTATTAATGTGCCTATCATGATATTTTTAGACAATCTAAAAATTCTGAGAAGTTGATTAAGAATAGTATTTCTAAGAATTAGAAGGGATACTGTTATTTTGAATTTGACTAAGATTTAAATGTAAATACGTAGATCTAGTGATGAGCAAATCATAAAAAAATATGATTAAAGTGTTCATTAGGTTTTATTTATCTTTTGCTAACCAAGAAAACCCAAGATTTTATTAATTTCTATTGATAAGTGCTATTAAAGTGAATGATGATGCAAAGATTTAATCTCTGATTTGTAATCTAAATGTTTGTATTTGGTTTTGCCTTTATCACTATTTTTTAAATTTAAATTTCTCCACGTTTTAGTCATTAATTATTTACAGTTTTACTTCTAGTATTTTGCAATTGGGGATTCAAAAGTAAGTGATAATAAATAGAATATTTATTACCTACAAAATTATTTTCTACAATATTACCATTTAGATATAATTGATTTAATCCATATGGAAAAAGAGTAAAATATGATTTAATATAGAAGTTTTCAAAAAATAACCTGGCAGCTAAATTAGTTTTAATATCTAAAATATGAATAGTAATATTGTCAAAACCATGTTGTGTAAAGTGTTCATATTCAATTTTTTTAGAAGTAGAAAGAAGTCTATTGATGAGGAAATATTTTTTGAGATGATCTCGATGAACATTCATACGAAGATGTATTGGATTACTAGTTTGTCCAATATAAGATAAATTCCAAATGTTAGTTTATATATACAATTTAAAACTTTACAAAAGACAAATGTCTATTATGGTTCATAATTTGGAAGTTAGAAGCAGAAGGGCAGGTTTTACAATTTTTGTTCTTACATTTAATGAAATTATAAGTTTTTGTAGGTAATCAAAATTTGTAAAACTATCCATAGCACAAAGTCGGTAATTGGATATCGGTCTAGTCAATTTCCAACATGAATCGAATATACTAGGCAATATCTATCAAATTAATAAATAATAAGAATATATATATTTGCCAGTCTCTAAAATTTTAAATTTGTGTAGTTCATAATAGTACAGTGGAGCACAGTTTATACGTTTCTCAAGGGAAATTCGAAAAAGTGCTATTAAACGAAAAATAAATGGAAAGATGTATAATAGGAATTTTAAGAAACAACTTTGATTATTACAAATTTAATGCAACAAATCATCCTAATTTATTTAAAGTAATATTTTTATTTTTTTAATAATATTACAAAATTTAATAATATTTATTAAATTTTAATATATTTAAACATTTACAATCATAAAAATGAAAATATTCATACCTTTATTTTAATTTCATACATACATATCTTAAGTAAATACACATCTTATTTTATACGATTTATGTGCATGCAGGGAGATGTTAATTAAAAAGTCTTTAATAATCGTATGACATGCGAATTGAATGTGAGTAATAAGTACAGCATTATGAATCAAATTAAGGTCTTTGAAAGTTGTTTCACTGGTGTTTTGACAAACAAAATAAGTTCTAAGTTTATCAATGGAGTCTATGGCATCTTTAAAAGAAGGCGGGATAACTTCTTCCCATTCTTCTTCATCACTACTTAAATTAGCACCAGACAATTTGTCTTCTATTAATTCATCAATTGTGATTAATTTCGAAGTCATTACGTCAATATCACAATTCACATACTCCTCGAAAGTAACTTCTGATCTCAGGAGATTCCAGTCTTCTTCATCCATGATCACAGTTTCATCATCTCCATTCTCCAGTGTTGACATCACTGTCATCACATTCATTTAATTTTGGATCTGAAAACCCTCCTTTAATGAAACAATTTTGTACTGTTTCAGTCTTGACTTGAGTCCATGTTAGGGAGATCATGTTTATCCCCTGAAGTACATTTATCTTTCCTTGGGATATTTCCTGTAGTGATGCTTTGAAGGGCATGTTGAATTAAACGGTTTCTGTAGTACACTTTTAAGTTTTTTATTATTCCCAGATCTAGGGGTTGTAGTTTACTCGTGCAATTTGGTGGAAGGAAAACAACTTTCACATTTTTCAAAAAGTCGGTTTCTTGGGGGTGAGCAGTACATTATGATCCATAACAAGCAAAATTTTATGTTTTTGAATTTAAAAAATCCATTTTTTTGAGCTACTTAGTAAAAATTTCACAGTCGTCCATGCTTTTGTATTTGCTTCATAACCTACTGGCAATGTTTTAACTTTTGCAAAACACCTTAGCTTCCGCGACTTCCCTATGACTAGAGGAGTCATCTTATCACTTCCATCAGCGTTGGCACAGAGTAAAACAGTGAGGCGATCTTTAGATTTTTTTTCAACCATTTCAATTGTCACCTTTAAATGCGAGAGTTTTTGCAGGCATGAAATGTTAAAAGAGGCCTGTTTCATCAACATTGTAAATGTCCTTCAGCTGGTATCCATCAATTTTATTTGGCAAATTTTTTAACTATTCGTTAACAGTTTCAGTTGGAACATCTTTAGATTCTCCGGTTACCCCTTGACTTGAAATTCTATGTCGCATTTTGAATTTGTGAAGCCATCCAGTTGAAAAACATGCACCTTTTATATCAAATTTCAATACAATTTCCTTTGCTTTTTCCATAAGCATGGGCCCACTCACGGGAATATTTGATGCACGACATTGTGTTAAAAACTAAAGCAAAATGTTCTCTACTTCAGGAAATTTGCCTTTTTGCACCCACAGTTTCTTCGAAGCAGAGTTTCCGCAAGCTGCTGCTCTATCCTTTATTTTTTTTCTTTCATAGACAATGGTTTTCAGAGTAGAAACTGGAATATCCAGTTTTTTTAGCCAAATGTACTTTTGTTAATCCTGTACTTTTGTCAAACTCTTTTAAAATTTCAATTTTATCTTTTAATGAAAGTGCTTTAAGCTTTCGGGGCATTTTTGGAGAATGTAAAATTTTTAAGAAACCAACAGACTGAACAGCAATACTGAAATGTGAGCTCTCAAAAGCATAGGAATTTGATTCGAGAATGAACTGCTTATCAAACAAAAGAGTTTGGTGAATAGACCATCTCATTATTCGTTCTTCTAGTTTTGTAAGCATCAGGTCATTTTATGGTAGGGGTGATTTCTTCCCGCAGCAGGTGCAGTTTAGGGATGCCATGTAAATTTGACAGCTTGAGCAAGAATTCTTTGGAAATCAAGAAGCGTACTAAATTTGTAACAGTGGCAATCTATGTAACAGTGGTCAGAGTACCTCTACCCTTGTGGCGGCAATTCCCAAATGTTCTATCCAAAAGAAAATTTTCAAATTTTAGAAAGATTTATTAGTGATCCCTCAAATCATCCTCAAATTAACATCCCTCAAATCGTTGCTACAAACTGACTAAAGTTACATAATTTTAGCAAAAAATTTTTTTATATGTATATATATATATATATATAAAATATTTAAATAGTAAATCCAATGGTAGAATGGAAGAAGTAACTCATAATACACTATCTTAAAAATACTTTTAAGCCTACAGAATACAATGAAATAAAATTAAATTCAACAATAATGAGGAAATTATAATAATACATATTACAGTTCAAAAATCTAAAGATAATCAACAAATGTCAATGGAGAGGAATCGAAAAAAGGGAATACCAAAATAATCAAGCATTAAAGCTTGCACGTGGAAGAGCTCTAGGCTTAAGAATAGTTCATTTCGACAAAATTCTTTATCAAGTCCTAATATTTTAAACGAAATGAACACAAAAATGTTTGTTTCTGAAACATAAGATAGATTTTATCTATAAACATGTATTAATTTATATATATATATATATATATAAGAAAAGTTGGTTATTGGAATATCTTACAACAATGGAATTCTGGAGGCCATTTTGTAAAAGAATGCTGGTTCGATTTTTCCAAGTTTCTCCAAATTTAAATAGATTAAAATGCTCTACTAGACTATGTAAAACTTCTGATCTCTAAGACATAGAAAATTATGTTTAAAATGCCATCATTGCACTATTTCATACACAATCAAACATACATGGATGTATTTATTATTTCAAAGGACATTGTATTTAAATATTGCATTAAAATAAATCTTCTTTCTGATGGATTGGACATTTTTAATTCTATACCCATTTCAATAATAACATTTATATTACGTAATATGTGTAATTTGATAATAATGATATAAATAATTAATATAATTTACTTTTTCAAGAAACTTATTTTATGCAATTAAAAAGTAATAAATATATTTATTACCAAAGTTAGCAAAATAGTAAAACTTATGAAAATAGAAATCAGAATTATGCAACAAGTTTTTTATGCTAGCATGCATTTTTTGCATTACAAAAATTAGCAATTTTTCATATATTTTAGGTTATTTATCGATAATTTATCAAAACATGGACCTCGTATAGTTTGTCCTGAGCCCGTTCACACCTCTAACTAAACTTTATAAAATAATAATTATTCATAAAAGTTTAATATAATAATATAATTATAAAATATATAAATCATACAGTATAAACTTATTTTTGTTGATATCAACACAATATTAAGTATTCTAATAAAAATTTGCATTTAATAAATATTTCTGCTTTCAAAAATTACCACATGCAATTCAGAATATATAAAAATGAACTTTCACAATTCTCATGGAAATAAGTTCATTTATAACATTTATACTTTCATTTTAATGCAACTAAAAATAAGAATAGTAATAAAAATTTTAATAACATATGAAATTAAAATTTCTCAGACTTTATCGATTATTACAGCTGTATGTGCTACAAGAAATCACCATCTTTATGTAAAAGAATGAAGCAATATAATTATTTTAATGCTGAAGATGAAATTAAATCATGTTGCTTGCTTTGAATTTGATCAGATGTTTTATCCTCTCCCATCTGCCTCTTCTGGCATGTATTAAATGATTTAGGAGTACAGTAAGGAGTAAACAATTGCTCATTTCAATTAATATATTTGGTGAGAAATGTGTTCTACTGTGTATAAGAAACGAAGACTAAATTCAAGAACAGATGCAAATATCACTATAAAATTTTATATTTAGAAAGTTTATGCAATACTCTTGAATTTGGTGAAATTTTTTGTAACTTGCACAATTAGAACATGGATTTTTCCAAACTAAAGATCTGGATAGCATTACTCTCAGTGGGAAAAATAGGAAGTCTTCTCATATATGCTTCAAGCACAGACGATTTTCGCCAACTCAAAAAGATTACAGACGAGCAATGTTAAAGTGCGAAAAGCATTCATTCCAGTTGTATTATGGTTGAAACAGACAGATAACCAACCACACATCGGTCGTGGCGAGTTAATAAAAGCTTTTAAAAACAATCAAAAATGTAGTACGATTTCTGATTATAATCAAAATTTTTTTTGCATGCATTTATACTAATAAGATACATTGTTATGTAGCAAAACACTGTTTAAATGCATCGTAAAAGAATATCTTATTAGAAAAAAATCCTAAACCTCTGGCTTTTTCAATTTTGGGGATTCCATTTCTCAGGATCTAACTAAATGAGTTAGAGGCTAAATATTCTATTAAGAGGCCAGTAAGAAAGACATATAATCAAAATTTTCTGCAAGACTGATCACAAAGAGACAGCACATCAGTTATTTTAATCTTGGTATATTATACATCTTTACAGGGTTTTCTTTTAATTTTTATAAAAAAACAATAATATACATTTTAATAAAATATATATTTATATAAAGAATTGTTTTAAAAATATAATTACTACAAAAAGAAATTTTTTTGCTCAAAAATAGTCATAGATTGTTATGAGGCTTTTGCTTGAATTGCAATCATATAATTTTGTATGTCATTTAATTGATAAAATATTTTTATCTGATGAAAACAAAACATTTCTTAGTCTTTCAATATAATTACTAAGCTTAATGCCAGTTGAGAAATTTCCCTTCTGTTTCAGCTTCTCAGCTTTTGGAACCAATAAACACACATGAGTATGGCAAGTTTGTTATTATTTTTCCTGTCTCCAGGACAGTGTCTGTTTCTTTACATTTTAAACAAGGGTTTTTAAGGGAAAGACATAATGGAACATCAATTGTACCGAAAATATTCTTTACTAAACATACAGCCAGGGGCGGATCCAGAAAAAAATTTCGGGTTGGGTGCAAAGCTAAAAAGCTAATTCACACTTATTTTGCTTGGCACGGTAGCCCATTGGTTAGCGCGCTGGAGTTGCACTCGGTAGGCCCGGGTTCGATTCCGGCCTCTGCCAAAACTGCCGCCGTGTTCATGCGGAGTACGATCACGTTAAACATGTGGGTCCGAAAGTCTTTCCGAGAGGTTGGTGGTAGAGGAAGGAGGGTACGGTCCCTGTGGATGCCTCCCCCACTGGGTTCCGGTCTAAATTGGGTGGCACTTCCCGACCGTCCAAACAGTTACCTTACACCTTTCTGGTAGGTCGGACGGTCTGGGTTTCAACAACAACACTTATTTTGCTAAATTTGTGATCGTGTTTTGGCATGCTCTTGAATGAAGTCGCAAAACACTGAAGAGAAAAATCCGAACACATACATAGATATATATTTTAATATAATTTTTCATATTTTAATATTTTATTTCTATCGTTTTATATCTCATACATCTTTTAATAATATCTTTATTTTTTCATATCTCAGCCATGAGTATTTATAAAATAAACTGAATTTCCTTTGTTGAAATTAATTTTGGGGATGATCATTCATCAGAGCGAGTCCTGTTAACCGGTATTCGGCCATTTGAGATCTCAACCAAGTTAAGCTGAATCACCATTCCAATGATATTTTAGCAAGTCCTATTTTATCAGCTCACTTGCCAAGATGATGCTCCATATGCATATACTGGCAAATGTAAAAAATTGAAACCATTATTGTTATTTGAATTACATATTTGAGAAAAGCACAAGTGCACACAAACAGTACATACAAAAGAAAAACAAAATTAATCAATACTGAATAGTGATTTACATACTTTTCAGAGTTTGATCGCGATGTCGAAACAGCATTAATAGCTAAAAGCACAACTACTAATTACGGAGAAAATATTCAAAATAATATCTGCTGAACATATAGCTTTAAGAATACACCGTTAATTGCGATTCTTTAAAAAGTACGAAAACCTAAAAATAATTTTATTATTGAGCTGAGCATAACAAAGCTCTTTAGGATCCTCCCAAATGTCATCTTTGTCATCGTTTTTCTCAAGAACGCTTGGCTCAAGAAAGCTCAATATAATTGCACAGTGGTCATAACTAAAATTTTGCACAGGGGCGCAACTAACGTGGACTAGGTTTTTAGCTATGGAAATTGAAAATAGTATTAAAAAAGTAGAAAATAGTGTGAAAAGTATGAAAAGTAAAATAATTTTCTCAAAAACGACTTTAATGATTGGGATGAAATTTTCTTTGAAGTTAGTTCGTATAAATACAAATGAAACCATATCAGTCGCTTTCATGTGAAAAGTCTTGCTCCCACCCCCTTCAACCAGGTCTCACCATCTCTGATGCAGCCACAAAGACAAATCATTAAACTAGTTCCCCTTAAAATTCTTTCTAATTTGATGCCTTTATTTCTGACTTTGTTTAAAAATTGTGTCTGTTCCATAGTTTTCCATTATTTTCGTACGTTGTGCATTGCATATTCTCACATTCTACTGCATATTCTCGCATATGCAATCAACGCCCACCTAAGTCAAGACATAACTCTAGAACAGTGTATTGTATCATATGCAATCTCGAATATGCAACTCTCCGAAGTCAAGACATAAGCCAAGATTAGTGCGTTGTAGAAATTGACAAACCCCAATTTTCCCATGGCTTATGTTGCGATGTCTCGATTTCACACGTTGAGGAATTATTGATCTAGGCATTCCATGAATCATGACTGCTTGGTATCAACGATCCATTAAAAAGTTATCTTTCCAATTAAAAAGGTCAATTGTAAGATAGACATTCTTATCGCACTCAAAAGATCAGAATCTGCAATGTATGCAGGTTTCAGTACTCTATAGTCCATGAGTTTCAGTTTCATGTTCACGGCAATTTCCTTTTTGTTTATTAAACTCTGAAAACCTTTTACTTTCCTACTGTATTTAACTTTTGGTACATAGTTCGTCCCGGTTACAAAATACCGAAAAACAAGGCATAATACAATAAAATTAAAAAAAATTTTAATAAAATAATTGCTCAAATCAATTAGCTATTACCGCTCTGAAAGCGCACGTTTGAAAATCTTTGAAAATTCGAAGAAAGTCTTGCCCAGTATCTCTTTCAGTGCTTATTGGCCGGGAAGGAGGCAAATGAAAATGTATGCGGGGGGGGGGAGTTTTCTATTTGCCCAGTATACATATATCTAAGTGCTGTGTCACATAAATAGAAACTAGGTTAATATAAAATGTTGCCGGGGGGGGGGGGGAATGCTCACCTCCAGGGGATTTCGTTTTCCGGAGGTATGCTTGAATGAAACACTGGACTCCATGTTTTTTTAATTTCTAGATACTTTCTTGAGTTCAGCTTATATTTTCTACTTTAGATTATGTTGTCGGATTTTATTTTAGCATATTTCATTCCTGTATTTTTTTAAATTTAATTCCTATATTTTTATTTTTCAAATAATTTTATATTTTGATTTTTTTTTCCTGCCTTGATATCCTATTCTAGGGGAAGGCGCGCGCCCTTGCATCCAGCCAATCCATTCAGTACATTCTTGATGCATTTTTCTACTATCTCAAAAGAAATGCCTTATGAGTCATAATTTATCACGAAATGCTATATCTTGCTTTAAATTTGCAATCATCATGAAGAAAATTTGTTTTTATGATCTATGTTCATACAAATGTCAAATATTAAGGAATATTCTTTAATCTGGAAGCTTTCATTTAGGGTCGACAATTTTTCCAGAAGCTCATTTAATAGAATATTTTTACTGAGTAGTACATTGGTTTTGAACTCATACCACTTGCAGTTCATTTATGTTATCTTCCACAATATCAAGATGTTTTGAAAAATGAGAGACAGGAGCTCTAATCTTCCTATCGCCATAAATTTACAAAAAAAAAAAAAAAAAAAAAAAAAAAAAAAAAAAAAAAAAAATCCATACACAACTTAGTGATTTTTGTATGTCATGTTGGGAAAGCTACTAAACACTTTATACATTCTACTTCATAGAACAACCATGGCAACAGTTCTACCTAAGATTGCTGAAATTTTCATTTGTCCAACTTATGAAATTTCGATGATACACTACCATAACTTATTGGCTGGCTATTGTATTTTTGAATCATGAATCATATTACTCTTTTCTTCAACATCACTTAAACATTATGCTACATGTGCATTCAAACTGGGCCTGCTTAAGAAGACTTTTGTAAGAGTACATTGTTTTTTGCTTGTTGAGCCAGTCAATTTCAGCAGATATGTATATTTCATTTTGTTTTTAACATGTGCATTAAAGCATAGACATTAGCAATCCACATGTGAAAAGAAACCCACGAAATCTAATATATAGACTGAGAATAAAGTATTTATAAAATCTTTATCAGAAAGTGCAAGATCCATTACAGAAGAAACACAAGATTCAACATGAGCAAGAACTCAATGTGGGAGCTGGTGTCCAGACTGGTTCTGTGCTGCCTATGAAACAAAGCACATGCTATTACAAGAAGCTACTGCACATGAGTCAGATTTTCAGAAATACCAAAATATTTGTGGCCAGTAGTAATTATGCACTGTCAACAATGCATCCTCTTTCAGGAAAATCTTAATCAGACAATGTCACTGACTACTTGGAATGAGGATAGTTTCCAATCGGTTGCAATCCTATGAATCTACATGTTGAAGATTGACAACATAGGTGAAAGAAAAACAAGGAACACTTCCAGAATGAAATGAAGTGAAAAGTAAGTACAGTAGTGTGTGCCATCTATCATCTCTTGGAACAAATAAACTTTCATTGAATAGAATTGATAAATGCTAACTATTGACAAAAAATTGCCACCTTTTTATTTATTAAATTTGGAAAATTTATGTGCTAGATAAAATTTTTTCAGGCATCCTGTAAAACCCCTGCATACAACCAAAATATTTTACCAAAAATACATATATCATACCCGCCAACCTACCAGAAATACAAATAGGAATATATTGCTTGAGGTTAAAATAATTAAGATTTTTGGCTGTACTAATGTGGTGAACTAATAAAATCATTTAAACCTTTATAAAGTAATTGACACTCACATATATCAAGCTTATTTAACACATACTCAACAATGAAATAGAATAATTCATTTAACAATTTTTATTAAGTGTCCTTCATTTTATTAGTAATATGTTTGAGAAAATAGTTTTCTTTATAAAACATGAAATAATCACACAAATTTTATACTATGCAAACAAACTGCAAAAGTAGAAAATACTTTCACAATGAAACAAAATATATGAAGAATCACATACATGTTTTCATGATACTGCTGCAAAATAGTCTTTCATTTCAAATATGTTTGAAAATGGTTTTTCTGCATAAAACACGAAAAAAATATAAAACTTTTAGACAATGCAAATAGATTGTAAAAGTGAAAAATACTTCCCTAATTAAATAAAATATATGGAGGATTACGCACAAATGCAGTTTATAGCAACATAGCCTTTCATTTCATTAATATTTAAAAAAGTTTTTCTATATAAATCAAGAAATAATTTAAAAAATTTTAGACATTGCTAACAAAAAATTGCAAAAGTGGAAAGTACTTCCACAATTACGTATAGCGGATTGCACATAAATGCAGTTTATTGAAGTACTCCTGCAATGCAGCCAGCCTTTCATTTCATTCAGAATATGTTTGAAAAATAGTTCTCTTGTCCACCGATTTCGCAATTGTTGGGAAATGGATTTTTAGATGTAAAAAAAGGGGAAAAAACCTCCAATCTCAAAATTTATGATTAATTTCTGATTTTACGACTTTCGTGACCTGTAGATACTCTAATGCATATGAAATAAATGCAAATTTGCATAAAAAATATAAGCATTGTAGAGGTGAAAAATCAGACTATTTTGGCTCAAAACTGAATTACCAGAACAAGACTAAAAATATAGAACAAACAGATAGAAAAAAATCAGAACACTTGGCAGTTATGATATATTGATCATTTACAAATGGAAAATCTTCTTGTTAGTTCTGTTGGATGGAAAGATCATTTTATTATCTCATGTTAAGAGTATGTTTCTCTTGCTGCTCAAAGTTTCTGTTAGTACAATTGCATATATGTTTTTGAAGGATACAATGATTATAAATTGTTATGCAGTACAATGTTCATAATAAGCTGCACAATGTATCAATATATTTTTCTCAAAGCTATATATTCATATTTCTGATGGACATCATGACAGAATCCATTACCATATCAGCATTTATTCTGTTCAACATGGTGATGTAAACAACTGGGAGGTCACAACTCACATTGCGGCATACCTATGCAAATGGTCAATAGAAATAACTAAAAAAATATTTCTTTCATATAATGAGAAATGTAAAGTGTATTTTATCTGAATATGTATAAAAAAAAACTTACCAAAAGTACAAACCCTCTAGGTCCAATATTTTTTGCATTTATCACAGAAGTGTTAGAGGAATGTCTTAAAAATGCATGAAAGTATTTCTTAGCAAAATTTTGTTTGAATGCCATTCTCCTAGGGAATATGTAAGTACATAATTAATAACTGGTGAATAAATTTTATAACTAATATTAATTTACATATGAGAATTATTAACAAATTTTAAAGTTCCATTTTGCAGTAAAATTTTAAATTTCATTTTAAAATTTTGGATCTTTAGATTTTCAATGTATTGTCCTTTTTATTTCCCCTACAACCTATAGTATATTATGTAAAGGGAAAGTATGGTTGGACACTTCAATCTTTATGGATTCACACATTTTGAAAAATTTTTAATGTAATTTCTAAATGTAAGATGCTTATTGATTTTCGATGTGATGCAAAAATAAGGTCTCGATTTTTCTAAAAGTGAAAAAATAAAAATAAAAAATATTTACATTAAAAATTAGCCATTACAGACATTTAGAATACAATAGCCATTTTATTAGTAAGTTTTTATTTAAATTAAAAGTGAATGACATCATTCAGCGGATACTAATATCTGTCATTTTCAAGACATTGCACATTTTTGATCTAAACTGAAAATAACAAGAAAATTAAATATAATTATTTTTATCAAATGATTAAATTTTTGAACGTTTTACCAGAAATGAAAGAAACTATTTGTTATTATGAAACATTCTTAACATATTAATTTTTGTACTTATTTGGTAGTAGATATAATCATTAGATGACTGCAATGGTTTCATGGGCATCATTTCATGAGCTCTTGTGCAAGTTGTCAGAAGACAAAGAACAACTTGTAGTATACCAACTTGTATGTGTTAGATCCCTTGATTATACATACAGCTTTTTCTGACTTGATGATGAAGGCTCAACAGCCTTGAAACAATTGCTGCAACATAATTTTTATTAAAAAAAAAAAAAAAAACTTTATTAACTTAGAATACAGCATAAAAAAGTTGAAATGAATATGCTATGTCTTTGATACATATATGAAAATTTAGTATTGAAGAAACAGGGACACCCTTTATAGGCGGTTTAATGATTTATGAACCTTTAATATGTCTATTAAAGACAACTTTTTTTCTGATATTGTATCCTATGCTTAATAATATGTTGAAGACCCATACCGTCCAATTCATCCGAAGACTTGAGCAACTATTTGGAAGGCCGGACTTAATAATATGTTGTGGGTCAAAAGAGAAAAAAATGTTACTTTACACAAAGAACACTGTAGCTGCTCGAGTCCTTACCGACGAGTCGGACGATCTGGGTCTTCAACAAAGAACACTGATAAGCAATGGTGAAGTGTGATAAAATAATTTGGGGAGATTTATTTAAGTAATTTATCGGCACTATTCAACAATCTGTCAGTCTTTCTGTTTACTTTCTTTTCTATTCAGGAAGAAAGGCTAAGGGGATTGTTTTGCTTCTTTATTTATTACTTCGGATTCAGATAATGAAGTGCAGATTTTGGAGAAGAAACTTAATAGGAAGAAAAAATAAAAACATTTGCAAAAACTTATCGAAAAAAGGCACTCGCATTTTGGTGAATTCGATAGTTTATTTACTAGCTAAATGAAACATTTTATCTTGATTTGGAGCAATAGCAAACGGCAGCGAGAACTCTGATATAGACTACATGGAATATAGTATAAATTGCAACGTTAAAAAAATTTGCGTACATTATCGTTTTTTAAAAAAATTCTAGAAAAATTTTTACTTTTAATAATTTCAAGGAATCATATTTCAGACTGATGTTTGATTTTGTATCGGAATTTAGTATAAATATATGGAATAATTTTTAGGTAAGACTCTCCTTCTGTACGATCTTATTTCTAATAATGAAGTAAGGGTAGTAGATGAGAAATTGTTAGCAAATACCTTTAAATTTCAAGAATTTCTTATCCTGATTTTCGCCTCAAATTTAAAACAAAAAATCGAAAGAATTTTAAGAAGTTCGAATTTCATAATTCGATTAAAAAGCACAAAAATGACAGTAAATATAGGAAGAACCCATTTGGGAAGCGTTTGTCATTGGCCTCAAACGTGAATTGTTCAATTCCTGATTGGCTTAACCAATTCTGAACTCGATTTCTCTAGTAACCCTAGGATATCGAGGAAATCGACGGCGGAGTTACTGGTGAAACGACTTGGAGTAACGACTACAACCACTCACAGCCCGGAGGTGATGATTTATGCTAGGAACTTCAAGTGTTACGAATTTCGACTTAACCCGTGACCAAAACGTTGGTTTGCGTTGTTTACTCTTAAGCTTTTCGTCTGCTTAGATCGTTGTCAACACTGTTATGGACAATTTCTCAATAAATTTAAAATGGTAAACTGTTGTGTACCAATTTGTTAAAGTCGAACTGATAGAGACAAAAATATTGATGAGGAAGGTAGAAAAATATCCTTTCATCAATTTCCTATCAACGAGGAAATAGACCGAATGGATAATTGCTATTGGCCGTAGAGGTAAATTCTTAATATTTACTTCATTTTTTACATGCGCTGAAATATTTATTGCTGTTTTTGTTCAATGTCCTGATTATTTGAGAGTGAGACGCACATAATTTTGTAATATACTACAGTAACGTCGCCAGAGTCTGATTACTGAAAAAGCACAAAAAGCAAGTGCTTCCTTTCAAAAGATTTAAGGGGACCCACATACAGACAAACAAAGAAGTATATATACTAGAGGCAACACGCTAGTTTATCTATACTGACATTCAAGAAACTATTTTTTGAAGAAAGCTTTGAAACTTTATTCAGTAATGACTGTAGTTGATTTGTGTTTAAGCATAAAAACATATGCTTAATGGCACTGAAATGTAACTATTCTATTTTGAGGTTTAAAGGCTTTGTTATTGCATCACCAGAAAATTGGAGGGGAAGGGGGACAATTTAGATATGTTATTTTTTTGTCGTGCATTTAATATAGTTCAGTTTTCACAATTTTTATTCAAGTATTAGAATGTTTTTAAATAATACTTCAAATTTTGTAGTTATTTCGATTTCTAAAAACCAAACTTTTGTATCTTATAAGAAAAATGCTACTTCCTTATTATAACGGCCCCCAAGGATGAATCGCCAAGGTAGATCGTAAAATCTTGCCAAACATTTGCAGTCCTAAAGAAACAGCATGTGTTTATGTTATCGTCATATTGCTTTTTCGTTAATGTTCCTGATTTCGTATTAGTTTTTTAAAACCTTGGTGTAATCACAATTACGGAGGCTGTAGGTAGAGGCCTCCATAAACAAAAACAAGTCCAATGACAACAAACAAGTTCATTGTTTGATTCAAAAGACTGTTTCAGGTGCATTTGTCTGAGCTTATTTTATGAGCTAAAACTAGAGATGCATCGCTATTAACTTAGCAGTTAATTTAACACTGCTAATACCAAATAGCAGTTGCCAACAACTAACATCGATTCCACTAAACTTATGAAAATAACAAATGCTTTTTTTTTTGGTACTAGGTGTTTTCACCCCTTGCTTACTGTCACTCATTAACAGGTGGAACTTGCAACCTGCTACGCAAGCATAATACACATAGACAGGATTTGCCATTTATTCACTTACCAACTCACTAACCTATGGAGATCACTCCGCAGGTACTTTCACCCCATCTGTGTAGGGGGTATGTGCCCTTTTTAGGCACACACATTTACAAGCTTTTGCTTAGTCATAATTTCTCAAAAATAAGTACATTCTATGGCTGGTCCAAGACAAGCTAGCCTGATAGGGTTAAAAATAGAAGAATTAATATATACCACAAAATAAAAAATGGCATACTAAATTTGGACTTTCTAGCTGCTTTGGTTATTTTGCCAAAATGAGTACATTCCTATGGCGGACCCATAACAGGCAAGGTCAATAAGTTTAATAATCCAAAGAATTAAAATGTACCATATAATACAACGGCATACTAAAGCTACTTTGATTTTTGAATTATTTACCCAAACCAGTAAATTCCTATTGCGGGCTAAGGACAGCTTTAAGTTCAAAGGTTAAAAGTTTAAAGAATTAAACTATGCCACAAAAGACAATGAGATACTGAATTTGAACTTTCTAGCTGCCCCTGTTCTTCAGTTATTTCCTAAAAATGAGTACATTTTATGGGGGCCCCCAATACGGGCTAACTCAATAAGGTTCAGAATACAAAGAATTAATATATACTACAAAATAAAAAAAAAACATACTAAATTTAGATTTTCTATCTACTAGGGTTCCAGAGTTATTCTAGCCAAATGGGCCCAGAATAGGCAAGCCCAATAAGGATAATAATCCAAAGAATAAAATATGTCACAATATATGATGACAGACTTAATTTGAACTTTTTAGCTGCTCCAGTTCTCGAGTTATTCTCCCAAAGCGAGTAGGTTGGACTAACCTGATAAATTTGAAAGTCCAAAGCATTAAAATATACTAAAGACAACAAGATACTGAACTTGACCTTTCTAGCTACTCCTGTTCTTGAGTTATTGTCTAAAAATTAATTCATTTGTAAGGGGAGAGACAAAAACGGACTAGTCCGATAAGACTCAAAATACAAAGTATTAAAATATATCACAAAAGTTAACAACATACTGGATTTGGACTTTGTAATTGATCCACTTCTCAAGTTATATTATTCCCTAAAACGAGCACATTCCTATGGTGGGCACAAAACAAGCTAGTCTGATAAGGTTAACATTCCAAAGAATTAAAATATACTACAATAGACAATGACACACTTAATTTGGACTTTCTAGCTGCTCCGGTTCTCGCGTTATATCCCCCAAAACGAGTACTTACATTCCTATGGTGGGCCCAGGACAGGCTAACTGGATAAAGTTGAAAGTCCAATGAATTAAATTACTACTGATGATAATGAGATACTGAATTTGAACTTTGTAGCTGCTCCTGTTCTCGAATTATTTTTTAAAATGAGTGCATTCTTATGGAGGGAGGGGGGGGGGGACAAGATGGGCTAGCCTGATAAGGTTTAAAATAAAGAATTAAAATATACCACTAAATAAAATAATGAGATACTAAATTTAGATAATCTAGCTGAACCGGTTTTCGAGTTATTCCACCAAAATGAGGACACAAATGGTGGACACAGATCAGGCACATAACAAGCTATTTCAATAATGTTAAAAATAAAAAAAGAGTTAAAATATACTATAAATCATAGCAATATACAAAATTTAGACTTTCTAACTGCTCTAGCTCTCGATTTATTTTGCAAAAATGAGTACATTTCTGTGGCTGGTCAAGATGGTCTAACCTATATAAGGTTCAAAATTCAAATTATTAAAATGTATCACAAAAGACAGCCACATGGACTGGTTTCTTTTGGCAAAGCCATCAAGGTCTTCAGCTAAACTAACAGATCCCTCATCCTACTGATCTGCCAAATTTCAAAGCTTATTTTCTACCACAGTAGCTTTTGGCACTTATCTGAATTAAAATAATCCCAACTTGCTTCAACAAGAAGTATAGGTTGCAAAATTTAGCAAAGCAGTGCAATATTTAACAGTGTTTGGAAATTTAGCAAAGCACTTCTCTCTAAAATGTTAAATTTAGTGAACTTCCCTGTTCGTAATTACTCGTTTTTGTTTTCATCGCATATATCGTAGGGTTGCTACAATTTTCAATAACAAGTATTTCTGCTTTGTTAATGAAAAGCTTGGTGTGAAGTAGTATAATGATATATAGCTTTCCATATGATATATAGCTATAGTGAGATATTCAATATTTTCAATTATTGAATCTGGCATGTATTGAAAGTTATAAAAAATAGCATTTTCTAAAATTAGTTGCTAATAATATTTAACATTAACATTTAGAACTGCTAATGAAAAATAGCTATAATTCCCATCACCAGTCAAAACCAGTTCATTCTTCAATTTTACATTTTATATTAGATTTCCTTTTACTTAGTTGCTTTTGCAGTAGTTTACGAATCAACTTTAAAGTCTTGTTATGTTTGGGTTAGTTTATGTAGAGTAGTAATATTTGAAAATAAGTACAGTAGTTTTTCTAACACTACCAGAAAATATTTCATAATATTTTTTAATTTCTCAAAAATACTCCCAGAAAACAATGGAAAATTTATTCTCCAAATTTTAGAAAAGGAGTAAAAGTATAAAAGTTTTTTTTTTTTTTTTTGGTAGGAATATCTATTATCTATTTCTGGGTATATAATATATATTTTATTTACAAATGATAAAATGAAGCAGTGTTGAACTTAAGCATGTACAACATAATGTTTTTTAATTAATAGAACAACACAGAGGCTTATGTAAAATGAATGAGAAAAAAATTAGAACAGTGTAGTATTAAAAACAAGTAAATAATTGTAAGAGAGGTGAAATAATGTGCTATCATATTTTAAAATTAATAATCCCATATATATATATATATATATATGGGATTATATATATGCTGAATGTTTTCTAAAATTAAACTGTAAAATAAACATTTTTTTTTTCTGCAAGGTAAATCTTCACATGATTATATGGAAATCAGAAGAAACATCTGATGAGTATGATGTTTGTAATAGGCATTTTCCAACAGATTTTAAAGAAGGAACAAAAGTTAAAGTCCTTTTGCCCTTTGTTGTTCCATCAGTTTTCAAGGACTACCTGACCTACATGCAGGAACTGCTACAGAGAAAAAGATTATGTGTATAGTAACTTGTGCTTCAGTCATTAAATAAAATATATGGAGGATTACGCACAAATGCAGTTTATAGCAACATAGCCTTTCATTTCATTAATATTTAAAAAAGTTTTTCTATATAAATCAAGAAATAATTTAAAAAATTTTAGACATTGCTAACAAAAAATTGCAAAAGTGGAAAGTACTTCCACAATTACGTATAGCGGATTGCACATAAATGCAGTTTATTGAAGTACTCCTGCAATGCAGCCAGCCTTTCATTTCATTCAGAATATGTTTGAAAAATAGTTCTCTTGTCCACCGATTTCGCAATTGTTGGGAAATGGATTTTTAGATGTAAAAAAAGGGGAAAAAACCTCCAATCTCAAAATTTATGATTAATTTCTGATTTTACGACTTTCGTGACCTGTAGATACTCTAATGCATATGAAATAAATGCAAATTTGCATAAAAAATATAAGCATTGTAGAGGTGAAAAATCAGACTATTTTGGCTCAAAACTGAATTACCAGAACAAGACTAAAAATATAGAACAAACAGATAGAAAAAAATCAGAACACTTGGCAGTTATGATATATTGATCATTTACAAATGGAAAATCTTCTTGTTAGTTCTGTTGGATGGAAAGATCATTTTATTATCTCATGTTAAGAGTATGTTTCTCTTGCTGCTCAAAGTTTCTGTTAGTACAATTGCATATATGTTTTTGAAGGATACAATGATTATAAATTGTTATGCAGTACAATGTTCATAATAAGCTGCACAATGTATCAATATATTTTTCTCAAAGCTATATATTCATATTTCTGATGGACATCATGACAGAATCCATTACCATATCAGCATTTATTCTGTTCAACATGGTGATGTAAACAACTGGGAGGTCACAACTCACATTGCGGCATACCTATGCAAATGGTCAATAGAAATAACTAAAAAAATATTTCTTTCATATAATGAGAAATGTAAAGTGTATTTTATCTGAATATGTATAAAAAAAAACTTACCAAAAGTACAAACCCTCTAGGTCCAATATTTTTTGCATTTATCACAGAAGTGTTAGAGGAATGTCTTAAAAATGCATGAAAGTATTTCTTAGCAAAATTTTGTTTGAATGCCATTCTCCTAGGGAATATGTAAGTACATAATTAATAACTGGTGAATAAATTTTATAACTAATATTAATTTACATATGAGAATTATTAACAAATTTTAAAGTTCCATTTTGCAGTAAAATTTTAAATTTCATTTTAAAATTTTGGATCTTTAGATTTTCAATGTATTGTCCTTTTTATTTCCCCTACAACCTATAGTATATTATGTAAAGGGAAAGTATGGTTGGACACTTCAATCTTTATGGATTCACACATTTTGAAAAATTTTTAATGTAATTTCTAAATGTAAGATGCTTATTGATTTTCGATGTGATGCAAAAATAAGGTCTCGATTTTTCTAAAAGTGAAAAAATAAAAATAAAAAATATTTACATTAAAAATTAGCCATTACAGACATTTAGAATACAATAGCCATTTTATTAGTAAGTTTTTATTTAAATTAAAAGTGAATGACATCATTCAGCGGATACTAATATCTGTCATTTTCAAGACATTGCACATTTTTGATCTAAACTGAAAATAACAAGAAAATTAAATATAATTATTTTTATCAAATGATTAAATTTTTGAACGTTTTACCAGAAATGAAAGAAACTATTTGTTATTATGAAACATTCTTAACATATTAATTTTTGTACTTATTTGGTAGTAGATATAATCATTAGATGACTGCAATGGTTTCATGGGCATCATTTCATGAGCTCTTGTGCAAGTTGTCAGAAGACAAAGAACAACTTGTAGTATACCAACTTGTATGTGTTAGATCCCTTGATTATACATACAGCTTTTTCTGACTTGATGATGAAGGCTCAACAGCCTTGAAACAATTGCTGCAACATAATTTTTATTAAAAAAAAAAAAAAAAACTTTATTAACTTAGAATACAGCATAAAAAAGTTGAAATGAATATGCTATGTCTTTGATACATATATGAAAATTTAGTATTGAAGAAACAGGGACACCCTTTATAGGCGGTTTAATGATTTATGAACCTTTAATATGTCTATTAAAGACAACTTTTTTTCTGATATTGTATCCTATGCTTAATAATATGTTGAAGACCCATACCGTCCAATTCATCCGAAGACTTGAGCAACTATTTGGAAGGCCGGACTTAATAATATGTTGTGGGTCAAAAGAGAAAAAAATGTTACTTTACACAAAGAACACTGTAGCTGCTCGAGTCCTTACCGACGAGTCGGACGATCTGGGTCTTCAACAAAGAACACTGATAAGCAATGGTGAAGTGTGATAAAATAATTTGGGGAGATTTATTTAAGTAATTTATCGGCACTATTCAACAATCTGTCAGTCTTTCTGTTTACTTTCTTTTCTATTCAGGAAGAAAGGCTAAGGGGATTGTTTTGCTTCTTTATTTATTACTTCGGATTCAGATAATGAAGTGCAGATTTTGGAGAAGAAACTTAATAGGAAGAAAAAATAAAAACATTTGCAAAAACTTATCGAAAAAAGGCACTCGCATTTTGGTGAATTCGATAGTTTATTTACTAGCTAAATGAAACATTTTATCTTGATTTGGAGCAATAGCAAACGGCAGCGAGAACTCTGATATAGACTACATGGAATATAGTATAAATTGCAACGTTAAAAAAATTTGCGTACATTATCGTTTTTTAAAAAAATTCTAGAAAAATTTTTACTTTTAATAATTTCAAGGAATCATATTTCAGACTGATGTTTGATTTTGTATCGGAATTTAGTATAAATATATGGAATAATTTTTAGGTAAGACTCTCCTTCTGTACGATCTTATTTCTAATAATGAAGTAAGGGTAGTAGATGAGAAATTGTTAGCAAATACCTTTAAATTTCAAGAATTTCTTATCCTGATTTTCGCCTCAAATTTAAAACAAAAAATCGAAAGAATTTTAAGAAGTTCGAATTTCATAATTCGATTAAAAAGCACAAAAATGACAGTAAATATAGGAAGAACCCATTTGGGAAGCGTTTGTCATTGGCCTCAAACGTGAATTGTTCAATTCCTGATTGGCTTAACCAATTCTGAACTCGATTTCTCTAGTAACCCTAGGATATCGAGGAAATCGACGGCGGAGTTACTGGTGAAACGACTTGGAGTAACGACTACAACCACTCACAGCCCGGAGGTGATGATTTATGCTAGGAACTTCAAGTGTTACGAATTTCGACTTAACCCGTGACCAAAACGTTGGTTTGCGTTGTTTACTCTTAAGCTTTTCGTCTGCTTAGATCGTTGTCAACACTGTTATGGACAATTTCTCAATAAATTTAAAATGGTAAACTGTTGTGTACCAATTTGTTAAAGTCGAACTGATAGAGACAAAAATATTGATGAGGAAGGTAGAAAAATATCCTTTCATCAATTTCCTATCAACGAGGAAATAGACCGAATGGATAATTGCTATTGGCCGTAGAGGTAAATTCTTAATATTTACTTCATTTTTTACATGCGCTGAAATATTTATTGCTGTTTTTGTTCAATGTCCTGATTATTTGAGAGTGAGACGCACATAATTTTGTAATATACTACAGTAACGTCGCCAGAGTCTGATTACTGAAAAAGCACAAAAAGCAAGTGCTTCCTTTCAAAAGATTTAAGGGGACCCACATACAGACAAACAAAGAAGTATATATACTAGAGGCAACACGCTAGTTTATCTATACTGACATTCAAGAAACTATTTTTTGAAGAAAGCTTTGAAACTTTATTCAGTAATGACTGTAGTTGATTTGTGTTTAAGCATAAAAACATATGCTTAATGGCACTGAAATGTAACTATTCTATTTTGAGGTTTAAAGGCTTTGTTATTGCATCACCAGAAAATTGGAGGGGAAGGGGGACAATTTAGATATGTTATTTTTTTGTCGTGCATTTAATATAGTTCAGTTTTCACAATTTTTATTCAAGTATTAGAATGTTTTTAAATAATACTTCAAATTTTGTAGTTATTTCGATTTCTAAAAACCAAACTTTTGTATCTTATAAGAAAAATGCTACTTCCTTATTATAACGGCCCCCAAGGATGAATCGCCAAGGTAGATCGTAAAATCTTGCCAAACATTTGCAGTCCTAAAGAAACAGCATGTGTTTATGTTATCGTCATATTGCTTTTTCGTTAATGTTCCTGATTTCGTATTAGTTTTTTAAAACCTTGGTGTAATCACAATTACGGAGGCTGTAGGTAGAGGCCTCCATAAACAAAAACAAGTCCAATGACAACAAACAAGTTCATTGTTTGATTCAAAAGACTGTTTCAGGTGCATTTGTCTGAGCTTATTTTATGAGCTAAAACTAGAGATGCATCGCTATTAACTTAGCAGTTAATTTAACACTGCTAATACCAAATAGCAGTTGCCAACAACTAACATCGATTCCACTAAACTTATGAAAATAACAAATGCTTTTTTTTTTGGTACTAGGTGTTTTCACCCCTTGCTTACTGTCACTCATTAACAGGTGGAACTTGCAACCTGCTACGCAAGCATAATACACATAGACAGGATTTGCCATTTATTCACTTACCAACTCACTAACCTATGGAGATCACTCCGCAGGTACTTTCACCCCATCTGTGTAGGGGGTATGTGCCCTTTTTAGGCACACACATTTACAAGCTTTTGCTTAGTCATAATTTCTCAAAAATAAGTACATTCTATGGCTGGTCCAAGACAAGCTAGCCTGATAGGGTTAAAAATAGAAGAATTAATATATACCACAAAATAAAAAATGGCATACTAAATTTGGACTTTCTAGCTGCTTTGGTTATTTTGCCAAAATGAGTACATTCCTATGGCGGACCCATAACAGGCAAGGTCAATAAGTTTAATAATCCAAAGAATTAAAATGTACCATATAATACAACGGCATACTAAAGCTACTTTGATTTTTGAATTATTTACCCAAACCAGTAAATTCCTATTGCGGGCTAAGGACAGCTTTAAGTTCAAAGGTTAAAAGTTTAAAGAATTAAACTATGCCACAAAAGACAATGAGATACTGAATTTGAACTTTCTAGCTGCCCCTGTTCTTCAGTTATTTCCTAAAAATGAGTACATTTTATGGGGGCCCCCAATACGGGCTAACTCAATAAGGTTCAGAATACAAAGAATTAATATATACTACAAAATAAAAAAAAAACATACTAAATTTAGATTTTCTATCTACTAGGGTTCCAGAGTTATTCTAGCCAAATGGGCCCAGAATAGGCAAGCCCAATAAGGATAATAATCCAAAGAATAAAATATGTCACAATATATGATGACAGACTTAATTTGAACTTTTTAGCTGCTCCAGTTCTCGAGTTATTCTCCCAAAGCGAGTAGGTTGGACTAACCTGATAAATTTGAAAGTCCAAAGCATTAAAATATACTAAAGACAACAAGATACTGAACTTGACCTTTCTAGCTACTCCTGTTCTTGAGTTATTGTCTAAAAATTAATTCATTTGTAAGGGGAGAGACAAAAACGGACTAGTCCGATAAGACTCAAAATACAAAGTATTAAAATATATCACAAAAGTTAACAACATACTGGATTTGGACTTTGTAATTGATCCACTTCTCAAGTTATATTATTCCCTAAAACGAGCACATTCCTATGGTGGGCACAAAACAAGCTAGTCTGATAAGGTTAACATTCCAAAGAATTAAAATATACTACAATAGACAATGACACACTTAATTTGGACTTTCTAGCTGCTCCGGTTCTCGCGTTATATCCCCCAAAACGAGTACTTACATTCCTATGGTGGGCCCAGGACAGGCTAACTGGATAAAGTTGAAAGTCCAATGAATTAAATTACTACTGATGATAATGAGATACTGAATTTGAACTTTGTAGCTGCTCCTGTTCTCGAATTATTTTTTAAAATGAGTGCATTCTTATGGAGGGAGGGGGGGGGGACAAGATGGGCTAGCCTGATAAGGTTTAAAATAAAGAATTAAAATATACCACTAAATAAAATAATGAGATACTAAATTTAGATAATCTAGCTGAACCGGTTTTCGAGTTATTCCACCAAAATGAGGACACAAATGGTGGACACAGATCAGGCACATAACAAGCTATTTCAATAATGTTAAAAATAAAAAAAGAGTTAAAATATACTATAAATCATAGCAATATACAAAATTTAGACTTTCTAACTGCTCTAGCTCTCGATTTATTTTGCAAAAATGAGTACATTTCTGTGGCTGGTCAAGATGGTCTAACCTGTATAAGGTTCAAAATTCAAATTATTAAAATGTATCACAAAAGACAGCCACATGGACTGGTTTCTTTTGGCAAAGCCATCAAGGTCTTCAGCTAAACTAACAGATCCCTCATCCTACTGATCTGCCAAATTTCAAAGCTTATTTTCTACCACAGTAGCTTTTGGCACTTATCTGAATTAAAATAATCCCAACTTGCTTCAACAAGAAGTATAGGTTGCAAAATTTAGCAAAGCAGTGCAATATTTAACAGTGTTTGGAAATTTAGCAAAGCACTTCTCTCTAAAATGTTAAATTTAGTGAACTTCCCTGTTCGTAATTACTCGTTTTTGTTTTCATCGCATATATCGTAGGGTTGCTACAATTTTCAATAACAAGTATTTCTGCTTTGTTAATGAAAAGCTTGGTGTGAAGTAGTATAATGATATATAGCTTTCCATATGATATATAGCTATAGTGAGATATTCAATATTTTCAATTATTGAATCTGGCATGTATTGAAAGTTATAAAAAATAGCATTTTCTAAAATTAGTTGCTAATAATATTTAACATTAACATTTAGAACTGCTAATGAAAAATAGCTATAATTCCCATCACCAGTCAAAACCAGTTCATTCTTCAATTTTACATTTTATATTAGATTTCCTTTTACTTAGTTGCTTTTGCAGTAGTTTACGAATCAACTTTAAAGTCTTGTTATGTTTGGGTTAGTTTATGTAGAGTAGTAATATTTGAAAATAAGTACAGTAGTTTTTCTAACACTACCAGAAAATATTTCATAATATTTTTTAATTTCTCAAAAATACTCCCAGAAAACAATGGAAAATTTATTCTCCAAATTTTAGAAAAGGAGTAAAAGTATAAAAGTTTTTTTTTTTTTTTTTGGTAGGAATATCTATTATCTATTTCTGGGTATATAATATATATTTTATTTACAAATGATAAAATGAAGCAGTGTTGAACTTAAGCATGTACAACATAATGTTTTTTAATTAATAGAACAACACAGAGGCTTATGTAAAATGAATGAGAAAAAAATTAGAACAGTGTAGTATTAAAAACAAGTAAATAATTGTAAGAGAGGTGAAATAATGTGCTATCATATTTTAAAATTAATAATCCCATATATATATATATATATATATGGGATTATATATATGCTGAATGTTTTCTAAAATTAAACTGTAAAATAAACTTTTTTTTTTTCTGCAAGGTAAATCTTCACATGATTATATGGAAATCAGAAGAAACATCTGATGAGTATGATGTTTGTAATAGGCATTTTCCAACAGATTTTAAAGAAGGAACAAAAGTTAAAGTCCTTTTGCCCTTTGTTGTTCCATCAGTTTTCAAGGACTACCTGACCTACATGCAGGAACTGCTACAGAGAAAAAGAT
Source organism: Amaurobius ferox (assembly GCA_951213105.1). Taxonomy (NCBI): domain Eukaryota; kingdom Metazoa; phylum Arthropoda; class Arachnida; order Araneae; family Amaurobiidae; genus Amaurobius; species Amaurobius ferox. The sequence continues at coordinate 93,764,969 of OX578143.1, read as the reverse complement.
TATGTGTATAGTAACTTGTGCTTCAGTGAGTACAATATCACATGCTTCAACAAGTACAGTTATACATGTTGCAACAAGTGCAGTAACGTGTTCTTCAACAAGTACAGTACTATGTGCTTCACTAAGTACAGTAACTGCTTCATCAACCACAGAAACTTATGCATCAATGAGTACAGTAACTTGTGCTTCAGTTGTAAAGTCAACTAAAGTGTGGAATCTAGCTTATGCTGCTGAATCCTTTAATGTAGAAATTGAAAATGATAATATGTTGTTGTTTGTAAATTATACGGAGGTAAAAACTAGAAATCAAGGAAGAAGTTTGAAAAATGTGTCTGCTAGCACAAACCTTACTAAATTAGCAATCTTGTTAAAGGAAAAGAAATATAAAGTTTTATGTCAAAAGTACAGACTCCTTAGAAAATCTCATGAAAAAATGAAAGCAACTATTAGAAAGCTTGAAGATGAAAATAGATGACTTAAAAGACAACTTGACCTTGCAATCTTAATGTTGAAAACCCAGACCACACGACAGACCCGAAGGTTTACTGTAGCTAAGTGTGTGGCCGGTGCAATCTTAATGTAAATTTCGATTAAATACGTTTATGCAGTTATATAGCTTTTTTTTCTTCTTATGGTCCCTTGAAAATCATATAAACAGTTTTACTGCATAACCTAATAGAAATAGTCCTAATGGGAATTTCTCCAAGCCAAAAAGTGATTACACCATATGCACCGCACATTCTATATGATGTGGCTATCAATGCACAGAGATTGAAACTTAAACTAGGAAATTTTTAAAGCTTGCTACTACAGTTACCAATTTTCAAAGCTCCTCAAAGATACATTACACTTTTAAATACATAATATATTTTGTTTCTCTTTGTCTATATAAATTTAATATAACAAAATGCTATTGTATTTAGGTATTCACTACTGCCGTTGGTTTGTAGTTAAACAGGTTTAACAAAATCCTTAATTTTTTATATCAAATGCAAGGTTCCTTTAAATACACATTAAAACAATTTATTATAATTTAAAAATTCTCTCAATTTAATGAATGGAATTGATAATCACTTTCTTGATTTGCTAAATGAAAGTAATATTTCTGATGAGCCCACAGACAGATATTGGATGCAAAGATTGTAATGCTGTCAGTGTGTGTATCCATGTTTTGAAATATATCATACGTAGAATGCTCATTAATTAGTAAAAATAGCAACACTATTTTCTTGTAAAAAATTGTGCATAATTTCTATTAGCTATATAAAATTTTGAGTTCAATCATTCAGATATTTTTCTGCATAACAGATAACTATTTTAATCAAGTTAAGTAATCATTTAAATTTTTAATGTTTCAATAAAAGATAATTTGTGTGGAGCATATATATCAAATAGAAAATAAGTATTTCTTTTGTTCCTGAAAAAGTAGAATGCTGTGTTGAATGGGTAAAAGTTCTGAAATGCCACCATCTGCAAGTGTTAAACTTTAAAGTAGACCAAACATGTAAGCTCATGGACCATTTCTTACAAACTCATAAATTAAAATATATAGTACAGTCGAACCTCTCATTTACGGTCACTTTCTAGACAGAAAATGTCCGTAAATGAGGGGTGACTGTAAAAGAGGGGATCATTTTAAATTAGATCAAATATTACACTTTAATGGACTTAAATTCCTCATATTGAAACATACCTATTTTTGAGAACATAAAACAATTTTAAGGTAACAGACAAACCGGTAACCGAAATTTGATTTCGGGGGGGGGGGGGGGGGGGGGGGGGGGGCGAGGTTGAACATTGTTTTTGATACTATACCTGATTGGATCTTTACCTTGTACCTTTTCAGTGTTAAATTTTTCTTTCATCGGGGTTTAACTCCCTCCCTTCCAGCTGCGATCTTGGTGACGAACGTGCACATTTGTTTTAAAAAAAACAATTAAATTCACAACATGTAAGTTCATATGCAAAAAACGTACAGTAGTATACATTGAATTTATTTACCTATGGGGAAAGAACTGATCAATTGATGTTTGGTGGGTTTTAGCCACCAGTCTTTCTCCTTCGAAGTGTATTTTAAGTTGTGAGACTAAATTTAATGCCTTTCCATCATTATGCTTACAGGAAAATGTCTTTAGTCCGTCTAACACTTTAAAAACTTCAGAGTAATTTGTGATGCTGGCTCCTTGCTCTTCACACTCGACTTCTTCTTCCTCACTTTCTTCCTCTTCAGATGATTCTGTTGCAAATTCCCTGACGATATCGGATATTTCTCTGTTGTTTTCTTCTACCATCACATCTGCATCCATAGGAGCATATTCTTCAGACGACATGCCAACAAATCCCCCCTTTTCCATCAAGCTCTGTAAACTTTTAGATTCTTCATCTGAATCAGTCGGAAGTGTTGCAAACTCCCTAAAACCAGCTTTTTAATAACAGTGATAACAGTTAGAAATCGTTTCTTCTTTTACACTATTCCATGCGGATTTTATCCATCCAACTGCATCCAAAATGTTGATCGACTTAGATAGTTCTGTGGCTGATTTAGCTTCTTCCATTTTGCAGATCAAATGCTTTAAAAGTAGCTTGCAGTATTGAATTTTAAAAGATTTGATTACACCGAAATCTAGTGGTTGACACTTTGATGTCGTGCTAGAGGGAAGGAAAATTACCTTTATGTTTTTCACACGAACGTCTGTTGGATGTGGCACTATCCATAAACAGCAGGACTTTTCCTTTTTCCTTCACGAAGTTCTTATCTAAGTTTATCAAATATTTCAACATGATATCAGAAGTTATCCATGCTTTCCTATTAGAGTGCCATTCGACGGATAAGCCACGTATATCCAGTCTTTTAAAGCAGCGAGGCTTTGCTGCTTTTCCAATTACCAAAGGGGTTAACTTTTCACCTTGTATGTTTGCTCCCAGCAATATTGTCAATCGCTCTTTAGAAATTTTTCCTCCATTGCAACGTTCTTTTTTTAAGCAAAGCGTTTTATCAGGAAGAGCTAGATAGAACAGTTCAGTTTCATTAATGTTATAGATATCCCTTGCTGAATATCCTTCAATAATTCTTGGTATTTTTTCAACCCAATCTTCACACACACCATTGTCCACATCAGCAGATTCGCCGACCAGTTTCCTGAACGCGATTTTATGTGGAACGCGAAATCAATCCAGCCAACCATTCGAGGCTTTGAAGTCTGTGAATCCTAACTCTTTTGCGGCTTCTCTCGCGTTCTCTTGGAGAATTGGCCTGGACATAGGGAGATTTTTGTTTCTTGCAGAAACAAACCAATCGTAAACAACTGTATCTACAGCAAGTCCAGGTGTTTTAGGAAATTTATTTTTTCTTTTTTGATTTCCGTTTTTTAACCATTGGTTTCGCCAAAATTCTTTCTTTTTCAAAATACAGCATATTTGGGTTCTTCCTACATTAAATTTAGTCGCGAGGGTACGAACTCCCACTTTATGTTTTTCATTATACTCAATAACATTAATTTTATCTTTCAGAGACAGAGCACGACGATTACTAATGCTGGCCACTTCGAAAGAAGTGTGACTATACATACACGTATGAACTCTACGACCTCAACGCCGATGTGACTTCGAATTCTCGAAAAGCAATGCATTAAATGTTAATTTAACAACCCTGCGCACTCCACGTCCGTGCTCTTTGTCGAGTTTTTCCCTTGAAGTGGATCTCACTCCTTTGTGACTGAGGGATGGGGGAGTCCGTTACTCCTTATCTCCCTTTTGAATTGCTTGCTCTTAATGTCCCTAGAGAATGACCATTGTTGTAGGTGCAGGTGTTTTTCTTACTCAGGTGAGTTGCAATTTTTTCTGGGAATCTACATATCTTTGGTATAGAAATTTCAAATTTTGATTGTGTACGTACAGAGGTTTTAGTCTAATGGAATGAATCATTAAAATGGTGTCCGGGTTCGTATCTGAGGGTGACCGCTAATCAGGGGTTCAAAGTGCATATTATGAATGAGTTTCTTGCCGGGGAATTTATAACTGACCGTAAAAACGGGGTGACCATATCTCAGGGGTGACCGTTTAGAGGGGTTTGACTGTACTTTTAGTTAGTAAACTTTAAATATTTTAATACTTATATATTAAAATATTTTAAGTGTGAGTCTCCATTCAGCTTCCTCATACATTTAATACATATTAAAATTTTACCAGTATGGAAAAAAGTATGCATCATTTTTCAGATTTCTTAGAAATTTAACTATTCAGTTAGGAGTATGATATCTCAAAATAATCAACCAATTTCCATTTAATTTTGTATGTTCATTTTAGTCGGTAACAACAAAGTACCTATTGAATTTCAGATATATCATGATACTAGAAATCTATGCTATTGCTTTCCTCCTATCAAAAATTTTTTAAAGTGTAAAGAAAGCCATATGTTGGAAATATCAATTTTTTTTAAATATATAGTTATAAAATTTACTTTTCAAGTAATAAATGTTCTGTTGCTAAGTTTGGCCCAGAAAGTTTACAAATTTACTCTAAAAAGAAACAAGTCAAAGCAAGAGTTAGGTGAAGGCTTCTATTGGCTGTATTACATTTCAGATATGTAAAGTGTTAAACAATTACAAAAATAGTGTACAAAACACATGCAGTTATAAACACACAGTGGAATTACAGACAGCAATTAAAAGTATATAGCATTAAAACCATTGAGGCACTAGTACATTTTATGGCACTTGTGAAAATAAATATAAAATATCACATATTATAACAATTACATATTCTAATTTTCAACAAGCATATGCATATACATATTGGTCCCATATACTTTTCAACAAACATATAACAAGTCTTTGGTCTTGAAGTGATTAATTATTATACATAAAGCTAAATTAAAAATAAGCATATAAAAGGCACATTCCTTTAACAAATTTTTGCAAAGTGTGAATTCAATAGTGCAAATTATGACAAAAAATCCTTGAATTGTGATAATTTTAAAATGAAATTAAAATTTTGGAATTTTTTTAGGAGTATATACAAATTTGGGAAATTTTCCCTGAAACCTTATATAAATTTTTAATTTTATTTAATTAAAGTTTAATTTGTTCAAACCTGTTTCAGACTCTAATATTCTGACTACATCTTTACTTAATCAAAAAACTTGCATGATGAGTTTGAGGTCTACAGTTTTTCTTTCTTGTTCTCTGAATGTAGTGCATGTATTTATTAAAATTAAATTAATTGCAGAAATATAGAATATACAGTAGAATCCTGGATATCCGAAAAGCATAGGACCGATGAAGCTTTTTCAGTTGATTGAGGTTCTATAGGAATTTTTGGATAACCAGGGACAAAATTATGGCCTAGGGTTGAGTTACTAGTTTTTAAAACAGTGTTTGAGAGGGCAGAAGCTAATTTGGTTTCCTATGAATGGCAATGCAGTTCTTAATGCCGAAGTGTTCTTGAGCATGTTCAAGCAGCTTCTCAGGCAAATATCTAAGGTTGAGGTCTGGCTTGCTCCAAACACTAATGAGCAGGACCTAATGGATGCAGAAATAAAGGAGATATTGCTGTTGAAGAAGAGTCCGATAAGCCAAAGTGCCAGTATTACATATACTGAGATTACAAAGATCCTAGACGCAGCACTTATATTGCACTTAATATACTGTATATTAAAGTACAAGATGATGATATGGCAAATAAAATAATAATTTATAAAGAAAAAAATGTGATTGTGTATACATAACGATTAAAGTAAGCAGCCTCTATATATTTTTTTACTACATTCTATATATGTTATATGTTTTTTTAAAATCACGTAAGTAATAAAAATAAAGACTCTTTTGGTTAAGCCAATTTATGGATAACTGGGATTCTACTGTAATTAATTTTCTATAGCAAGAGATTCCCAATCTAAGACCATGACAACCTGATGGGTTCTGTATGTCTTTTAGAGAGGGTTTTGAAATTCTCCAAAATTTTCTATTTTTATTTATTTTAATGAACTATGCAAATGATTTTATTTTCAGAAATCAAAATACAATTAAATTAGAAATACCTTTTCTGATAATGTAATAATTTTTTAATTCAGAAGAAGACAGTTTAATTGGAACTTGTTTTGCTGTAACAGAACTCTGACATTTGCTTAAAAAACAGGCTCAGATTTTTGGATAAAAGTTTATTTTGAGTGTACAGAAATTTCTGATAGGGCTATTATTATATATAAATATTTGGTGGTGATGAGATATTTGACATCATATTTCTAAAAGTGGATTTCCACATTTGTAAAGATAAAATCAAAATATTGAAATAAATTGGATATTGAACCCTAAAAGTTTGAAATTGACATCACAACTAAATATTCATAGCCAGACGAAATTACAACATAACATTATTAAAACACTTTTTTAGTGTTTGTTATACCTTTTTAATAAAATAATTTAAAATAAACTATTTTCACAATATGATTACTGAATTGATTTTTCACTAAAGTTACCATCACATTGCATTACAAAATTGAACACATTGATATTTTATTTAGGGATGGGTCCTGAAATTTGATCAGTGAGTCCTATATAGTAAAAGAGTAGGAGCCACTGTTCTACGGCATGTAAGTAGGGAGTTAAAATTTTGTTGAGACAACTTTTTGCTATGTTCTATATCTCAGATTTTTTACTGAATCATAGGTTTTTACTGTATCATACAAAAATTAACTCACCAGTTGTGAGCAAATGAACTATAATTCTCAAGTATGTCTACTAGAGAGTTACTGTGCAAAAATGTAAATTATGGTAAAGGAAATAAAATAACAAAGAAAATTTGAGGTTAAAAAAAACAAAAATTCTAGCTAAGAAAAGAAGCAGAAAAAGAAGTGTTTGTGAAGAAAAATCTTATCAAAACTAGGATTGCACTCCTATTGCAAATAATAGTATTCATGGACCAGTTTAGTGCTTATTATGCGCTTGTCAGCATAGAATAGCTGATACCTGCAACGGCAGTAGGAAAACTTGTTATGTTCCACAGTAAGATTTAGCTTAGGTTGTAATGGCTAAGTTCGAACTCATGATACCCACCTATAGGGAGTTCTCACAAAGTTAGGATTATGCTCCCATTGCAGATAACAGCATCCATGAACTGGCACTTTTTATGTACATGTCGACATGGAATAGCCGGTACTTGCAATGGCAATAAGAAAATTTGCTAATGTTTTGCAAATTTAATTGAAACTGTTGCATAATCTATAGCAGGAAAAACAGAAACTTACAAAATAGTGTTCCTCTTTACTCGCCAGAAAAGTATTGTTTTTGCTGGGGGGGGGGGGGGGAGAAGCAGTGTGTTTGATAGTCTGTCTGCAAAATTGATGCAACTCCTTTCCTCCAAAACTACTCAGCCAATTGAAACCAGATGTGGTACAAATATAGAACGTTGCATAGATACAAAATAATTCTTTTGAAAACTTTGCTGTGTCATAAACAGTATACAACTTTAATACTACATTGAAAATATGTTGGATACTGCTCAACCAATTGACATTAGATTTTGTACAATTATATAAATGTTATTACAGAAATATGAAAAAGATGTCACAATTTTTGCCAAATAACTGCAGCTTTCATGGGCAGTGCATTCACGAAAATGTTGCAGTATTTAGCAATAACTCAAACTATTAAATCTATTCCAACTATATTTTGTATAAAAATAGAATGATGTATATAAAAAAACATGTCACTGTTTGTTTAATACTGGCATGTGTCATGCAGTATATGCATGTATATTTTACACCTTAATTTTTATAAAATTTCAATCAGATTTATCATTATTAAGTAACTTGATGTGAGCAATTATAATAATTTTTTAATATACTGTTTCATCATTGTTTTGTACTGTACTGGGAATTTTATATTAGACAACTTTATTTTGCATTATTGGTATTTGCACCATTGGCCTATCTTATCTGATTGGGATTTGGGCATATGCATAATATTTAGAACAAAATACACATTGTATCATCAAATTGTAAAAGTGTTCATATAATTAAACAACATAAAATCTAAAAATAACTTTAGGTGGTTATTTAGATTTATTTTAGGCTATTACAAATATCTGAAAATATAATTTAATAACATGATTTAAAGGAAAATCTATAAAATTGACCATGAAAGTATTGAGATACAATGAAATCTATCTAAAAATAAGGAAGGAATTTCTATTGCAAATATTTTTGGGAATGCCTCTTTCTGGTGGGTTCTTGAGATTTTTATCTAAAAATAATTCTGCCCAAAGAAAAATTTCATCTTATTTAGATTGCAGTACAGCATATGCTGACATTTGAGACCATAAAAATGGTTTAAATATGGCAAAGAATCCCTATTACTTAGATTTTACAGTATAAAATTGGCTAAATTAGCCACCAAATGCTTGCATGCTTTTCTGGTACATTTAGACAGGTGATTAACTTATAAAGATGCAAAGCAACTGTACACTACACAGTTTCTTATGGAGGTTTAATTAAACAAAGGTAGTCAACATAGCATGTTTCACTATATAATATTTTATTTAAAAACAATTAATTAATTTTAACAAATTAAAAATTGTTGGAGTTAACCGGGTAAAAATTGTTAAGTACTCTGTGGCCGAATTTTACTGTTTTTCTCACTCAGTGCAAAAACAGATTAAGTTCAGAGAATCAATTTTGTTTTCAAAAACATGTGGCGGACATATGACAAAACATAAAGCACATATTGTGATATACATATGTAACATTTTTAACATTATAAAATATTATAACAATTTTCAACAATTTTATAAAATATAAAGATACCATTAAAAATATCATTTAATACTGATGTTTCAATTTAACAAGTAAAATGAAATATAATTTAATTTTATTTGTTAAACATTGTGTGTAAATCAAGAATATAATTGGAATTGGAAAGATTAATCTAACACTTTTGTACAGATACAGAACTCCCAAAATGTTTTTATATTGCTTTAATTTATTATTATTAAATTTTACTTCTGTAGAAAACATGTACAAGTATATGAAGCATTAAATCTTTACTGCTGTAAGCTTATTTACTGTGTAATTCGAGATCTCGTCTAATAACGTAGCGTAAAAAATTCAAATTGTATAAAGTAAAGAGTACTGCCTGTGGATGTATGTTGTTGTTAAGACCCAGACCGTCTGACCTACCAGAAAGGTGTAAGGTAACTGTTTGGATGGCCAGGAAGATGTGGATGTATGACATGTGAAATAACTTTTTCTTAAATTGAACTGTGTTGTTTTTTGTGACATTTTTTATGACATTTTTGCCTCTGAATGGCAGTGTTTTGGTAAAAATTCAACCAACAATCATATAAGTGTTGTGCAAAAATTAACTTCTACATAAAATAATTGAAAGCGATGAATAAATTATTTCTAAAAACAAACATTTTTTACTATATATTCCAGATTTTGGCTATTCCATGACTAAAAATACAAAGTACATGTATGAAATTCAAGGATGTGTCCTGTAGATCAGTGGTTCTCAATCTTTTTGAAGTCGGGGAACACTAAACTCTGACATTTTTTTGCATGGAACACTTACAATACAACATAAGCTTCTAAGCAGGGCATTATTTTACATTGTATTGATTTTTCTTTAGCAACAATTTTTAATTGTGTATTTGATTTTTTTTGCGGAACATTTGAAGTGGCTTCACGGAGCATCAGTGTTCCGCAGACCACGGTTTGAGAACCACGGCTGTAGATGTACATGGTACATATCTTTTTTAAACTGGACTCTTAAGTTTTAATTTTGACAGGATTTACATCAATAATGATGTTTTAATGTATTGCCATATACATTAAATTGTAAAATAATTCACTGTAGGTGAACATTTCTAATTGTTTAAATAGATCAAGACATTACTACATCAATACCTGAAAGGCATCAATATAAAGATAAAATATTTAAAATGAGGCAGTACCATCTATTGAAGTTTAAAGGAAGTTTGTTTATCAACACAGTAGTTTTGTAATGACATTTCAAAGTAAGCTAATTCATCCAATTTTGATCTATATATAAAGACTGAAGCAATCATACTAAAGTCTGCCGAATTGCGAGTCACAGCTCAAATTCGAGCGCATCACTTTAAACAGAATCAAATATTGTATATAAAAAAGATCCAATTCAATCAAGGTTATATTAAAATTTTTTGTCCCATTGACTTAAAGGAAAAATTATTGTTTTTCGATGCTTTATATAACTCACATAAATACCCCAACTTTGATTGAAGAGCTTTAAGATATTTTAACTTCCTCTTTCTAAAAATATTGGCCACCATGCTTGGAAAATGTGATTTTATGAAATAATGGCAATGACCAACAAAGCTTTTTTGAAATGGCTTCTACTAAATAAATCTCAATCACATGTGAATGAGTAGTGAAGCGTACAGTATATGGTGTACACACTAATCAGTATCTCGCTATAAAATACATTGTCAGGAATGCTAATGTTTAATTTTTTTTTACTTTTACTTTTCATAAGAAAAAATTAGTGTGAATTATGATTTAAAATCGATTGATCTCTTATGTCACATATTTATTGCACAAGTTAAGATATAATTTTATTTAACTTATTATTAAAAGATATTATCACAATTCTAGCATATACACTTTTTATTCAACCTATCATTATTTAATGAATTATTGGGTAGAATGCATGCAAGTTTTACTAGCATATACAATTATACTACATGTGAAATTTGTTTTCTCACTATAGTAGAATCTGCTTATAACGAGCCTGGATTTAACAAGGAGACTAAAATTTCTTATTTGGTACAATTTTAAGTTAATTAAAGCTTGATTTGTCTGCTTTTAACAAGCAAAATTTTATTATTTCCCAGATTTAACGTGCATGCAAAACAGTAAAACTGTATAAAACATCGAAAAAGATTAAAATGTGAGAGTAAAACAAAATAACCTAAACTTCGTTTATGAATGAATGGTAGGAAAAGGAATATGGGTTGAGGGAGTCATATCAGAAGATCTAAGCATCAAATACATCCATAGTACATTCTTTCAGGTATCAATAAATATAGTACAGGTTAAAGAAGACTTGAGCAACCTATTTAAGCACAAATAGAATAATACAGAATAATAATACTGTTTTGAGGATATGCTGGGTCACCTTCATCAGTGTTAGACAATCAACAAACCTAAAGTCAATAAGATGAAATGAGCACAAATAGAAGAAACAATGGGACGTATATACCAAAGTTCTGGATTAATATTCCACCTGAGAGAGCCAAACAGAAAGCAGAATGAAGAACAGCCCAGCCAATACAAAACATAGAGCTAACACATAAGATTGGAGTGTGCCACAACATGGTAGAAATGATACCCCCCCCCCCCCCCCCAAAAAAAAAGTCAAAATGACATGAGTCCCAAAGGCTAAGAAAATGGGCAAAACAAAGTATAAATAAAAAAAAAAAGATATAACATTACAGGTCACCCTGCTAGACTGTGATCATAAAAAGATCACACTTATAAGAAGTACTGTAAATGGCCCAACCAGTGATTCAGAGTAAAAATCACTTTAAAATTGCTGAATGCTGCATTATTATTCTATTTGTGCTTAAATAGTCCCATCCAAGTGTTATATTCAGCAGCCTTGCTCAAGTTTTCCTTATCTTTTATACAGAGTGTTTTGTATTTTTTGATAGTACAGGTTGTTTATAAAGTCCATTTGTAATTATAATAATTCTGGGTGTATAAAATATTAAAATTGAAATCTTCGTATGCATTAATGTTTACTTTGTTAATTTTTTCTTCCCCTTAGATTTAACTGGTAGATTTTATAAGGTCATTGTTAAAACTGTTGCGAACTCAATAAAACCATGTTCTTTGATTAAAATTTTAATTACAAATGCAATTCATGGTAGGACTGAGTAGCAATGTCCAGATGCTTTCAACACATTTGAAACAAAGAAACTGTAAAATACATTTTTATATTGTGGACCCGATAACTTTGAAGAACAATTTTTCACACAATGTTTAGACACAGTAGTTCACATAATGTTTAGATAAGGTGGGTAAAATTTAGAGGTTTTCAACTTCATGAATTTTAAAAATTATATTTAGATTTTTTAAACATTTAATTCTTTCATTATTATAAATATTCTGTGAAAAAATTTCTTGAATTAGATAAGAATTACTATACTTTGGATTTTATATTTTAATGATCTGGGAATTGTTCTTCCATTTTACCATCTGCCTTACTAAAACCTATGAAAAAAACTTCCAAATACATTCATCGATTACCAATCTAATCAACTGATGATTTATCAATGATGACCTTGTCATAATATTAAATTCAATTATTACCCACCCTATTTTGAGGCTGATAATGAAGTGTTGCCACCTGTTGTAAGCTAAGCTAAGCTATCCCAGAATATATTAATATTCAAGAGTTGAAATTGGTTTTCCCATTCCCCAACCCTGCATAGCAGCCAATGCACCTGCCATGCCAGTGCTTATTTCAATTTGTTGATAGGCTGTGAGACTGCTACTTAATTGGGCACTGTATTTAGTAGCTTATTTAAGACATAGCCATTTGGTGGCCTATGCACTTGTGCACAGCGGGTGTTTATTTAGATGGTGGGCTTTGAAGCATATATTTTTCGTTCATTTGTTTAAAGTGATTGCTGCAAAGGTGATCACTAACTACTGGTACTGCAGCTAATGAACATCTAAAATTTGGAGCATTGAAAATAATGAAAAAGAGACTAGAACAGAATTTTAAATAAAAATAATGAAAAAGAAGAAAGATTGAAAATCTGTGCAAGATCAGAATCAGTGCACCAAATGAAATAATTTTCAAAAATAAATAAATAGACCAATTCATTAAACCAATATGAACTAAAAAACACTTTGAACAAGCAAATAGTCCATAGAAAAGTAAAAATGTTTAATTTGGCACTGTAACTGTAAATAAATAAAATTTTAACTTTTTGTTTTTTTTCCTCTTGTGACCCTATTCCTTTATATTTTTAATATGATGGATTTTAGCTTGGCACATAAACAAAATAAATAAATGCATATTTTTGTTTAATAAGGCATTTTTGGAGCACATGCATACATTTTTTATAGAGCATTTATCTAATTTTTATTTCAATTAAATTTTAGACCTAACCAGGATTTTAAAATATCAGTATTTATATACATCAGTATATTATTTATGTTAGAAATTAAGTAATCTCTCTTTATATTAGCTACTTGCATTTCCTTCTGAAATGAGACTGGTTTGAATAGCACAGAAAACAACACTTGTAAAAACAAGAAGTGTCAAGCAATTCATAATACATAATAGACATATTTTAACTACTCAATTACTATTATGTTTAAAAAAAAAAATAGAGATGAGCAAAAACTATTAGCAAATACTCGAATATTAGAGTGATCTCGAATTTAAGGTCATTAGAAGATATTTGCATACCTCAATTATCACACTATGATTAACACATTTATTAGAATTTACAGAAGCTATATTTATATGATCTTCGCACCAAAAACAAAATTAACATACTCGACTACTATTTTCTACAGTAGATGATATGTTGTTTAGCAGATCATATGTCTGCCACTGTCAAGCAGACCTACATGTCAGCAAAATGTTTGGTGGTGAGGAAAACCAAATTTTTCTTTTTAAAGACACTTAGCATTTGACTCTTGTAATTAATGCACTGTTGCCTATTTCATTTTTCATGATTTTTGCTGAGTTTCACCTGTTTTACTTAATTAACACTAGTTTACGGTAGATAAATTAATATGGTTTTATTACACTTTTTATTTTACTTTATTAATTTTTTAATAATTAATGAATAATATTTAATAAATTTAAATATTATTTATTAACAATTTGAAATAACTATTCGAGGTATTCGAATATTCGAGATCTGGTTGATATTGAAATTTGAGAAACGTGCTATTTGCCCATTTCTAAATAAATAATAATAAAAAAAAAGTCAAATTAAAGTTTGAAAGTAACTTTGCATTACAAAATTTCTTTTAAGATAACAAAAATTAGAACAGCTTCATATTATTTTGGAACTGGTGAGATCACTTGTGAGAGTTCCTGGTGCATGTTGAGAGCAATTTTGTGGACATAAACAATATCAGGACGTTTGTCAGGATCTGGGTTGATGCAACTGTCAACCAAATTCCTTAACTAAAAAATTAGAGAAAGAAAAAGGATAAGTCGTTTCATGCACATTCTCTCAAGCATTAGAAAGTAAAATGATTTTAATTAAAACTGATTTCAAGTCAGTCATGATAGAAAATTATACACATACTTTTATTCAAATTTTCATAAAGTTCAGTGCAATAATTCAAACTTAATCTTACAATTTATATTTATTTTTATATATAGTTGAATAAACTTATAATGAGTCTGCGTTTAATTATGAGCTTTTAATGGTATAATGTTAATTGAATAAATAATTTGCTCATTTTTAATAAAAAAACATCTTAGTTTTCTGGATTAATAAACATACAAAATAGTAAAATTGAATGAAATGCCAAAATAGATGATAAAAATCACAGCAATAAAAAAAAAAATCTTGGATTTTGTTCATGAATGGATGTATAAAAAGTAGGGAATAGGTTTGGGGCAGTGGGAGGTTTCTAAATTCCCACCGCCAAAAATTTTTTAGCTTTGGCACTCAAAATAAAAACTTTTAAATTACTTGGGTGGCCATTTCCATAAATGAAAAATTTCTAATTTTTGGCATGTTCTATACTTTTTCTCTCTTCCCCCCCCTCTTCTTTTGTGTTGTTGTTGAGACCCAGACCATCCGACCTACCAGAAAGGTGTAAGGTAACTGTTTGAGCAGTCGGGAAGAGCGAGTCACCCAATTTAGACCGGAACCCAGTGGGGGAGGCATCCACAGGGACCTACCCTCTTTCCCTTACCACCAACCTCTCGGAAGGACTTATGGACCCACATGTTTAACGTGATCGTATTCCGCATGAACACAGGCAGTTTTGGCAGTGGAGGGAATCGAACCCGGGCCTACCGAGTGCAATTCCCGCATACTAACCACTGAGCTACAACCATGCGCCTCTCTTCTTCTGTGTGGAAACCCCAGGCCGTCCGACTCATCCAGAGGACTTAGAGCAACTAATTGGACGACTGGGAAGTCTTTTCTTCTGTGTTGTTGTTGTTGAGACCCAGACCGCCCGACCTACCAGAAAGGTGTAAGGTAACTGTATGGACGGCCGGGAAGTGCCACCCAATTTAGACCGGAACCCAGTGGGGGAGGCATCCACAGGGACCGTACCCTCCTTCCCCTACCACCAACCTCTCGGAAGGACTTACGGACCCACATGTTTAACGTGATCGTACTCCGCATGAACACGGCGGCATTTTGTGGTAGCGTGCAAATCTAGCGCGCAAACCACGGGGATACCGCACCCGAGATGGCCAACAGCACGCGGTGTTCCGAGGTGGTCACCCACCAAGTACTAACCGCGCCCGATGCTGCTTGACTTCGGTGATCTAACGAGAACCGGTGTCTTCTTCTGTGTGAATCTCCTCTAGTTTTATTTTAATTTTTGCCAACCATAAGAAATTGAATGAAAATTATTTTCAAATGTGTGAAAATAGTTTGAGAAACTATTCACTGCTTCAGTTTATATTAAAAAAACTGTTAAATCCTTAAACTTTTTACACTCTGTGTGCTCTAAGTCCTCGGACGAGTCGGACGGTCTGGGTCTTCAACACTCTGTGTGCTATTCCCTGCTCTAAAGTGAAGACAAATTCAAAAGTGAAGCTATATTTAAATGAACAATGCAGGTATTTGGCCTCATCCTGTTTGATGGGACCCCCTTTTTTTTTCACATTTCGAGAAAGTTTTTATTTATACTTAACAAGTAATGGATATTTTGTGTAAAATTGTTTTCATATTTATCAAAAATAACTTAATACATATAATTTTTATAATAGCAATAAAATACTTTTATTTTTCAATAACATTTTTTAGGAAAAAATTGTTTTGTTCTGGATGCTGTAAATATTTCAGCTCACTCTGGACTCCTATGTTTTTTAGGTCCATAAGCATTACTTAACCATGCTTAATACTGGTTAAGCAACTGGTTGGGGAGGGTGGGGGTATATTAACAGATCCATAAAAGCCAGAAAGTATAATCATTTATTTATGTGAAGATTTAAGCATCAGGGACATTAGATAAATGAATAAACAATAACAAAAATGAACCGTCACTATGACTTTATACAGAATATAATGATTAAATCAGTAGACAATCTCCTACTTTTCTTGATTCAGCATTCAATAATAATACATAGCCAAGTGGATGGCTGGTGCACTAAGTATTATTTGAAAGAAAATTAATGTATAAATAGAGGATAGATTGGAGATTATATTAGAAGATCTATGAAGGTTAAAGAATATACTCATTCTTCATGTAAGGATCATCAGAAACACAGGAGAAATGAACAAACAATATAACAGAAATGAATCTCCACTGTCACTTTCTACAATGAATCTCCTCCATCTCTCTCTTATGATAATTTCCTCTTTCTTTCCTTTTTATACAGAAAACAATAACAACAGGTTTCATGGATACTTATTATTTGAAAGAAAATTAAGGAACACAAATATAAAACAAAACTATTCTAGACATTATAATAGGTTTTAGTGGATTCTAATTGTTAATCATTTCACATACTTATATACTCTGTTAAACCTCCTTATACTATTAATTTGGAGCTAAGCTCCATCTTGTCATTAAAAAGAATGGGTTGTTGAATTAATCAACAGATTTTTTGCAGGATTTTTCTTTCAAATATGTTGAGTTTATTCTCTTACATTTTAAGCGTCTAAGATTTGTTGCCACATAAAATCATAGGTTGGAGAAGAGTTTTATATATTTTTAGCTTAGTTTTACGACTGATTTGATGGGATCTGAGTGATAATTTAGTTTATAATAGCATCTGTTTGCCATCATCAAACTTTTGGTAACTTCTGTTTTAAAGTTATTGTTACTAATGATAAGAGTACCAAGGTATTAAGGGCCATGGCACACAATTATTGTCGAATACTTGTCACACGAGAACAAGGACGTTCTTGTGTGATAATTTTCAGGCATTTTTTTACCTTCAGCATGCAATGCCCCCAAAACAGATGGAGACAACACTCATGTGTCATAGCCCCTGAACAGTAAAGAAATGACTGTCAAATGAAAAATAGAAATATGAAAAAAAAAAAAAAATCTATGGGAAAGGAAAAAAGAACAGTAGTAGGATTCAAATCACTTTCTTAGTGAAAAAGTCTATGAAGTGTCTCTAATAAAATAAATTGGAAAACAACTGATTTTTGAAGCTACATTTACAACAACAACAACTAACTTAAAAAAAACATGCACAAACAATTATTGTAAAAATACATATGAATAAAAGATTATGACATTATGTATATATTGTACTAGGATGCAAATTCCTTCTGGTTTGCAAACTGAAGTGAACTAGAATGCTTAAAAACTATGTATGAATTAAGCCTGACCTCTAAACCTAGCATGTAGATTTATGATAAGTGGACGGCGTGGTAGCTTGGAGCCCCTCAGACAATAGATCCAATGCTACAAAACTTATCAACAATCCAGTGGACCTGAATTTTTTATAACTAAGAACCCGGGCTAGCCCGAAATCTTATATGTGGAGTGGATTTATTGTAGAGGGACTAAATGACTTGATGCTTAGAAATTATTTACCTGAAATCTGGGGACACAAATTTTTAAAAAATAAATGCAAACTCAGTTCGGCCCAAAGTGTCAAGTGGATTTATGATAAGCAGACTGAGTGGTCGCTTATAGTATCCAGGACAGTAAATATGATGCTGGGAAATAATCTAACAGAAATCTGAAGATCTAAATTTTTTAAAAATAAGTACAAAACTGGCCTGGTAGGTCACTTCACATGAGGATTTACGATAGGCAACTTATTGTTTTGAAAGTTTAAAAAAAAAATATGTGGACACAAATTTTATGCAAATAAGTACGAACCAGATCTGGCTAGAAACCTCACATGTAGAATTACGATAGATGGACTAAGTGGTTATGATAGGTGAACTAAGCCCCCAAGACAGTACACCTGATGCAAATAAACATATTAACTTAAATCCTGCAGACCAATTTTTTTTAAACTAAGTACAAACCCGGCTCTGCACCTCACATGTTTAGAGAATTCATTTAAAAAGTTAAAAATGTATCATTCAATTAGTTAGACAGATTCTTTATGCCCCAACGGACAGATTTGTTTACAATTGCACCCCACAATAAGATAATTATAGGATTGTTTACTACTTTGTGTGGAGAAGAGACAGATTTGATTTACTCCTTTTCACCCAGCAAAATTCTGCATAAAGACCTTTGAACTTCGCTGAATAGCATTAAATCCAGTAAGAATTGATTCTTTTTCAAACATTTTGACATTCAAGTGACTCATTTTTTTTTTTTTATCTAATGACCAGGCACTTGACTCATCGTCATTCGCCCATAAATCGGTCTTATACGCATGATCCATTTAGCCGTCCTAGGGACGTTGCCCCAGGCGCACCAGAGGGGGGTGGGACACACTGCACCCACATCACAACATCCATGCCTTACATGGGGCTCGAACCCACAACATGGTGGTCGAGCGACTGCTTTGGAAACGCATGCCTTGACCACTCGACCACCACGTCGGCTTGAAGTGACTCATGAAAGAAGCTTCACTCCAATTATTTTTTTTTTATCCAATGACCAGGCACTTGACTCATCATCATTCACCCATAAATCGGTCTTATACGTGAGCCATTTAGCCGTCCTAGGGACGTTGCCCCAGGTGCACCAGAGGGGGGCGGAACACACTGTGCCCACATTACAACATCTATGCCTTACATGGGGCTCGAACCCACAACGTGGTGGTCGAGCGACTGCTTTGGAAATGCATGCCTTGACCACTCGACCACCACGTCAGCTTGAAGTGACTCATGAAAGAAGCTTCACTCCAATTATTGCTCATGTAGCTTCATAAACTAGTTTTTCCTATTTATTTTATCATAGGACATTTGAGTTGATAGTCTTATTCACTGAGAAAGTATTTTGAATCTTTTTGTAGTTATTTTTTTTCTTTCTTATAAGTTTTGTTCTTTTCATCATTTCTAGTTTCAGTTTGGTAATAATTTCCTTGCTGGGTAATGCTATACAACTATTTGTTGATAGATGCTTGTTTGACTTTTTATTGATTGTTCTGTCTTAATATCTTAGGAGAAGCTGTTTTTGTTTCCTAAACTAGTTGATACTGCACATCACTAATTTGATTTATGCTGTGCTTTTAACAAAGATTTTACTGTTTTGCTAATTTTTTCAGCAGTCTGAGTGATCTATTTAAAATTTAAAATGCAAAAATTGAAACAAGCACAAGTTCCCTTTTAAGGAGTATTATTTGGAAGACATATGATAAGTTAAATAAATCTGGATGTGCTTACATAAACATGATATAATGAGAGGTTACTGTGTATTTACATACTGTAAACAAATTACATAAAAATATAAGTACCTGTTCTGAATAAATATCAGAAGGAATAGGAGGATAATCACATTCTTCAATTTTCTTACAGAGAGCATACAAATTCATTTTTTCACCATAAAAGGGTGACTGCAGAGCTGCCATCTGGGGAAAAAATAAAAATATTTACTTGAATTAAATTTGAATAAAAGAATCAATGTACTCTTCTCTTCACAGCATTTAAAGAGATATTATAAGGATAGTAGTACCAAAATTTAAATTTTAGGACATGATTTTTCATAAATTTCAGGACATTTAACTAAAAATTGTGGGTTTGAGAAAAAAATTATATACATATTTGGATTTTTCACAAAATTCCACATCTCAAACAGAAAATATCAAAAAAGGGTCACTTTATAAAATTTTAAAATTATATCTTTCACAAAATATAGTCTTAATTCATCAAATATTCAACACATATTAGTCATAAACAGTGTTCGAAATTACCGGTCGTTAGTCGTATTTTGCGACTAGAAATTTCAATTTGACGACTAGATTCTTCAATCTGGTCGTCAAATTTGACGCTTAACAATGCTATTGTTAAATATCAGTCTTCCCTTTCCCTTTGACTAAATTACAATGCCTGATAAAGGCCTGGACAGCAGTCGAAAAAAAAAGCAGTATTTTATACACGCCCACAGTGATAAATCTGCAGGTGGTAGATAGACAGTAAAATCCCCCTCTGTCTATTCAGGGAAGGAAACATTGGGATCTTTATTGTACTTCAACTCACCCCCACCCTACAAGACCTAAAATTGCACTTCTGAAGAATTTATTTGTTTGCTTTATCCTCAGATATTCCGATGTTCGAGATTCCGGGTATTTAACGAGTTCCTATTGCTCCCATCCCCTTTATTCCCTCATAGACCTACATATCCCACTTGTAAGAAAAGGGAGTGATACCATGATCCTGCAGTCTTTACATTCTAATTACTTACTATTATCGAATACAGTGCATTCCAGATTAAATCGTTCCAGCGTCTTGCAAATTTGGTCAGCTAATATTTTGTTATTAGATATTGAAAATGACGTTTTTATAGCTGCCAAGTGTCCAGATTTTTATGTACTTGTTCCAGGAATCTGATTTGGATCCATAGTAGTCCGATTTTTCTTTTCCATAACCTTTATATTTTATTGTATGCAAATCTGCATAAGAGTATCTACAAGTCATGAAATCGGAAGTAGGTCACGAAATGAGAAACAAAGTCAGGAATTTTAAGATGGAGGTTTTCCGGCGTTTTCATCTAAAAATCCGTTTCCATGTGATTGCGGTTTCTAATTAATGTGGGAGAAACACATTTGCATCGAATAAAATTTTTATGATTATTCCTTGTTATATACAAGAAAACTATTTTTCAGACGTATTATTAAAGAAATGAAGAGCTATATTGCACGAGTACCGGGTACCGCGATAAACGGCATTTGTCCGCGATCTTTTTTGTATTTCGTTTTATTGTGAAAATACTTTTCCACTTCTGCAATCTGTTTGCATCGTCTACAACGTTTGTAATTAGCTCATATATACTATATTATACAGAAAAACTTTTTTTTAAGTGCATTTTTAATGACATGAAAGGCTATATTGCAGCAATATTGCGATAAACGGCATTTGTGTGCGATCCTCTATATTTCGTTTTATTTTGAAAGTATTTTTCCACTGTTACAATTTGTTTGCGTCGTTTAAAATGTTTGTAATTATTTCGTATATTATATAGAAAAACTATTTTTCAAATGTATTATTAATGAAATAGAAGGCTATTTTGCAACAGTATGGGGAAAAACGGTGTTAGTGCGCGATTTTTCCTCATGCAATATGTTCCTATCTTTCTTTCTGGTAGGTTGGCATCTATGCATTTTTTATATCAATCCCTGAAATCAATGTGATTCATATTTTTTTTATTATTACCCAGGCTGTCTAGCTCACCCAAAGGGTGTAGATGAGTTTGAAGGGTATAATTTATATTTTGTCAAAGCGACAAGAAAAAGAGTAGCAACTATAAAACAAAAACTTATTATTGACTTGCAAATACAGAACCCTAGCTGCCAACTCCGCATTTCTTCGTGAAGTTCCGATATTTGCATTGACTGCCAATCTCCGGACAAATATGCAATCCCCCCCCCCTTTTTTTTTAAACTTTTAAGATGAATATAGTAAACAGATTTTAAAATGAAATGCCATACTTTGACAAAATTGGCCACAAAAAGTGACTAAATTTCACTCAAGATTCCCTTATAATATTTTAATTTTAAATGTGTTTAAGTCTTATATTTGTAAGTAATATGAGAAAGATTATATGGAAATGTCACTAAAATGTGCATTTATACATGATTATAGGTTTATCCCGTTTTATTATCATGTATTTTCCATTCTCGCAATTTGTTTTCATCAACTAAACCTTTTATGTAATTTGCTGTTTTAACTCAGGAAAATTAATTTTCAAGCATGAAATGAAGGGGTATTGGGGCAATGACTGTACAAGATGACCATAATTGCAAATTGTTAAATAGAAATATTTTTTTTTTAATTTGTTGTATTTTATGCCCTTTTTGCCAAGTAAAAACAAATTAGCAATTTTTTCTATTTATTTTTTCTTGGGTTTCTTTTTCAGTTCATTTTAAATTTTAAGAAAATTTAAAACAATTTTTAATACAAAAATCTGAATTATTATTTTTTTATATCTTTAACAAAAATGGGCATTTAAAAAATAGTTATTGTTAGAGATGTAAAAATGGCAAGTAGCCGTCTCTATTTGGCACCTAGAGTCAGAACCTATAGGCGCCAAATGATGCCTAGTTCAAATTTTTAATTTCTAACACTGGTCATAAAATAAAAATACTAACATGTATCAAAAGTAAATTTGTTAAAAGTTTTCAACTGCATTTTTTTTGATTTTCCAACTAAATAATAATAATAATAATAAAAAAATAATAATAATAGAAACTGGATACTGCAAAAATTCCTTGAACCATTCCCTAGATGTATATTTAACTGGATAATGGCAAAAAATATTTCTTGGACACCTTTATTGAAAGTGACTAAAACAATCAAAATTTCAGGAAGTTTAGGACAATGAGTAAAAATTAATATGCATATCCCAGGAGAAATAACATTCTTGTAGAAATTCTGGATAATTAATTACTACTACAGTAATATGCTTCAAGTTCAGATTCTGTAGTATGAAAATTAGTCCAATTTCTTTTTAGAAAATTGGTTTCTTTCTTGGAATGCAAAAAATGTGGTTATATATTATTGTGGTTATATATTATTCAAATTTCAACATTTAACTTCATTTTATAAAGAAAAAGTACATCTCTATGTCATTTCATTAGAGTAAAATGCTTAAGTGCATTAGGTTCATATTTTATTTCTTAACTAATTAAATAACTAAAATAGTTATTAAAATATTGAAGTATATTCTCTTGTATAGTTAATGGCAAAAATTAAATAGTTATGTATCTAAGAAAAGATCTGCTTTCCATTTTGCCTTGTCTTGCTGACTGACAATCCTGCCGTTGGCTTCAAATTTACTTTAAGTAGTTATATTTAATTTAAATAGTTTTAATAATTATATTTAATTTCAATAATGTTAATAGTTATATTTAAAGCTAAATATAATTAGGATGACTTTGTCATCAAAAAGAAAGCTTTAGGTACAAAATTATCATACTATAAATATTCATGTTAAATAAACTATAAAAATTCATGTTAAATAAAATTTAAAATTAAGCAATATGATTTGGCTCCAATACAGCCCCACGTACATGAATAAGTTTGTAATAATGCTTTGAAGTTGAGTATTTATGTCTCTTGTTTTCGAGACTAACAATGTGAATCTTATAGTTGGATTCAGATTTATTTAAATAGTTATTTTTAATTTAATTTGATCTTAATTTTATAACCAACTTCATAGTTTGAGCTCAGAAACAACAAATAGTTGCACTGGAAAGCAGAACATTTGCTGATGACACAACATTGTAAATCTTGCTGATTGGTAGTGCCAGACTTACAGTTAACTTTAAATTTAATTCAGTAATTTTTAATTTCATTTAAAACCAACTACATAAGGTTGACTTTATCAGCAAAAAAAAAAAAGGGGGGGGGGGGGACTTGAAAAATTCTCTTGACAGTTTTCCTATTATTGTTGCAATCAACAAAATGGTGAATTTTAAGAGAGAATCCAGCTGATTAATTCTAATAAGAGAGAAACCAATCCAGTAGATGGTGAATTTCTTCCTGAACAGTTGCTACATCATCCATAAAAAAAAAAAATTAGTTTTCAAATTTTTAAAGTTGAATTTTAGAGGTTTTCTAGGTAATCAGTTTACATTATTTTATCAGATATTTTTTTATGCATTTTGCAAAAATCAAATATCATTGATGAAACAAAGCTAGTAACACGCAAAATTTTTATGAGTATTGGGTAAAATCATTGCAATTATGTAACAATGAACACAATGACTGAGTTTTGACAATGAAGCTGCTATATATAAAACACACGGGACCATGAATTATTTTATTAAAAAGATAAAATTAAAGTTAAATCACTTGATGATGGAATGAATACTCATGACATCATGTATTTTGTTCACTAATTAGGGTTTTTTATTTTTTAGCTATTCAGGGGTGTCCATTAAATGAATTTTTAAAATATTTTAACGGAAACATTTTTAAATTAATGAATTTGTTTAGTTTCCAAGTAGTACACCAAGTTTATTTCCCTACAATACATTTTAAACTGCATTCCCATCTATTCATAATGAATGATTAACAAGAATTAGTTTAAAGATTATTTCTTATTTCATAAAGTGCTTTATGCATTTGATAGCTTTAAAATAGAATTTATAGCAAGGAACATAAGCATACATTCTAAATACTACATCAATAATTTATTTACCTCATATAATAAGCATCCCAAGGACCAGATATCTGACTTAAAATTGTACCCATGTTCATGAATGCGTTCAGGGGACATGTAATAAGGAGTTCCAACTGAAATTAAAATAAATCATAAATAGTATTACAAGAATAGCAACTAAGTTTAAAATATTTCTTTTATTTTGATCTGGTCTAGAAACAGATCTAGTCTCTCAAAAGTGCGAGCATTGCACCTAGCTCACAATCATCATTGTGAAGAAAAATATCGAATAGGTTATATTTTTTAGTAAATTTGAATTGAAGACGAAAACTGTTTAGCATCTTTTGATAGTTCACAAAATTTATTAACTACCATTTTCAAAGTTAAAATTAAGTCTTATTTTAAAATTTGAATTACTGTAAATATACTTAATTTTTGTTTTGTTTAATCTAAATGCAAAAATGTCACTGAGCATACAACTTCTTGAAATACAAAATTGCTTAAAATTTTTTAAAATGTACTTTACATTGTTAAGCTCATTGATAAAATAATGCGTTTTTTAATCTAAGAGGGTAAACATTATTTTGGGTATAATATATATATTTTATTTTACTTGGAAAAAGCATATTTCATATGCTTTACCAATTTCATGCACTGAATGTTTTGTAAATATGTTTAAATATAAGGTGAAACAATATAATAAATTAAATTGTATCATCTTATATTTAAACATATTTACAAAACATTCAGTAGGTAACACCACTCATACTTACTATTTGTATTGAAAGATTATTTATAAAATTTATTTAAATCTCAACTGCACTGAAATGCAAAACCAAAAAACTTCTAAAAATGTAACATGCAATATTCAAAATATTACACTTATTGTATTTGTGGAAAATAATAAACAAACATTAATTTTGATTATTATATAAGAAATATACAAATAGCGGTAAAGACACAGCATGAAGACTTTTTGATCAAGCATTGAACTGGTTTCAATCAGGGCCTCAGGTTGGCCTTGATATAGAATTTATTAACATTAGAAGGTTCAACAACTCTTGACTAACAGTGAAATCTCATTATAAAACAGTAAAAAATGATTGAGTGTTAATTTGTGATTTACTTGCATTAGAATTTGGTTTAAAAAAAAAAGACTGTAATTAACATTTACTTGCAATGCAAACTTATAATAAAAGAAATAAAAATTCTACAAAGAAAAAATACTTATCTAAAATCCAGTCCCTCTTCAAATGCTACTTGTTTAACAATACAAAATTTAAAATCTATTATCCTACAAAATGCATTTAGACTATATTTTAGGATCTGAATATTGTACTATAGAGCTACACATTAAATCAGTGTTTCCCAAACTTTTTTAACTCGCGGCGCACTTTACAACAAATGAAAATTTTTCGGCGCACTAATTATATATATATATATATATATACAGTATAAAATATTTTTAAAACATATGAACAAGTAAACCAAGACTTAAAAGCAAAATATTGTAAGGCACAATGCTGCACTTTCAATATAAGCTGAATTAAGTTAGAAAATCGTTGAAAATGATTGAAAAGAGGAGAGCGTGGAAAGGGGGAGGGAGAGTACATACAGGAACGGCAGTATAAAGGCCGGAGGGGATTGTGACCCCCCGTTCCCGGTTAAAGCGCTTTTATTCCATGGAAACACTCCCGGTACCTCTGCCTTCCCGAAGCATTTCTCCGTCCGATGAAAAATAATGAAACATCCAAGAAGAAAACGAGCCAAAATTCATAAAGGGGCAAGTGGAAAGAAACTAATTACACCACCACTAATTACACCACCATTTATATTATTTTAATATTAATGGTTTATATTAAGAGTTTTATTTCATATTTTACTCCTTTTTAATATAATTTTAATTCTTTCGAGGCGCACCCAACTATACTTCGCGGCGCACAGTTTGGGAAACACTGCATTAAATGAATAAATTTTAAATAGATTATTTTCCCATTTACTTTGCTGAAATATCTGTTTGTCAAAATTCAAATCTATCATAGTTAAATATTTCATTTTTACATTTATTCAATTAATATTTATTGAATGTTATTTAATGAACTCTTAGAATTCTAGATAACCATAATTATTAGATAACCATTTTCTCTCACTGGAAGTCCAAACTACCTACTATTTTACTAGATTTTAAACTTGTATAAAATGTGTTTGACAGTACACATTTTGTATCTTCATGAATTCATATGTTTTGTTCTATATACAACCTAAAATGCAAATATTCAAAAGCTGAATTACTTTACAGTTATTTCGATTAAACACTATAAGGGTGACAAATTTAAAATCTATGTCACTTAAAATATGTGTTTTGATTTTGTTCAAAAATTTAAATGTTTTAGTCTGGGGTACTACTCAACTACTCAAATATTTAATTTGAAATAGCATTAATTTTTTCCAACTGGTTTTATAGATGGAACAATTTCTATGTGCAAAACCAAATTTTGTTTACAAACTGTATTTTAAATTTATTTCAGAATTTTAATGTTTTAATGGTTAAGCCACCCTTAAATTAATAAATTAGATAATTTTAATTTTCTAATTATTTTGCTTCTGTTTATTAAATTTTAAGTTTATATTATATTTGGAAATGTTAGTTTTCTGTCCATTACAGAATATGAACATTTTTGCCTATAGCACTCCTAAAATAAAA
Source organism: Amaurobius ferox (assembly GCA_951213105.1). Lineage (NCBI taxonomy): Eukaryota > Metazoa > Arthropoda > Arachnida > Araneae > Amaurobiidae > Amaurobius > Amaurobius ferox. Next base: position 93,737,823 of record OX578143.1, on the reverse strand, counting down.
ATATTCAAAACCAAAGTGTTTCATGTTGGTTTTGTTATATATTCTACCTTTGTACTGAATTTCAAATCACTTTAATAAAAAAAGTGTTTTACATTCTTCCAACCATTTAAATATTTTGGTCTGTAGTACCTATCAAATTTAAAATTTTTGTAAACTTATCCAGAGAGTTTTGCTTAACTATCAATCATATTGTGTATAACATTTTAAACCATCATGCCAAATTGGATAAATGATGTGGATATGTATAGCCGAACATACATACAGACAGAAATATACATTGAGGATATTAATATAAATTAATAACAAAATATGTGTACAACTGTCAGCAATTTAAAATTGTGTTTATTCAGTCAAAACTTTTTAATTTTATGTTTTAATGCATAAAATTAAATTGAATTTAAAATGTTTTTATTATAGAGGCAATTTTGTTATTTATTTTTCTAATAATTTATAAGGTACTTACCCAAAGAATGAGCAGCAGTTGTTTTTGAGCTAAAGAAACGTCCAAGTCCTAAGTCACCCAGCTTGACTATTCCTTCAGCTGTGATAAACACATTGGCAGGCTTGATATCTAAAAGGTATCAAAATAGGAAAGGTATAAAGATTAAAATAACGAAAATAATTATTTTCCCTTTCAAAATGACAGTAATGTACATTGTACAATACCATAGAAAAAAAGATGAACATACATTAACAATGTTTACACTTGTTGTATATGTGAATAAGTTAGAACATAACAGCCAAATTTGAATCCCCAGTAGGGCATCTAATACTGGTTACTATGAAAACTGGAATCCCAGCTAAAATATTTCAGTATTTTAATACAAGTATTGATATAAAAATACTGGTATTTTTGTATTACCGGTTTTTCATATTTATTAAGTTGTTAGGCTAAAATCTGAAGTCTTATTTTCTATTATTTATTTTTCAAGATTTTATTAATAATACTAGCCGCCTTTGGCGACCAGCCTGTTCGCTACCCTTGAAAATTCTGACCGTGGCAAACTCGTTGGTGCGACCTACCAGAAAGGTGTAAGGTAACTGCTTGGAAGGCCAGGAAGTGCCACACAATTTAGACCGGAACCCAATGGGGGAGGCATCCAAAGAGACCGTACCCTCCTTCCCCTACCACAAACCTCTCGGAAGGACTTGCAGTCCCACACGTTTAACGTGATCGTACTCCGCGTGAACACGGCTGCAGTTTTGGCAATGGCGGGAATGGAACCCGGGCCTACCGAGTGAAATTCCCGCGCGCTAACCACTGGTCTACCGTGCCATCCGCGACAATCTCCATAACTTTATTTTTATTCGGCAATTTTGGGAATCGAACCCGGGCCTACCAAGTGCAAATCCCGCGCACTAACCACTGGGGTACTTCACCCTCCGCGATATTCTTCATAACTTTCTTTTTATTCACCCAATTTAGACCGGAACCAAGTGGGAGAAGCATCCACAGGGACCGTACCCTTCTTCCCCTACCACCAACCTCTCGGAAGGACTTACAGACCCACATGTTTAACGTGATCGTACTCCGCGTAAACACGGCGGCAATTTTGGGAATCGAACCCGGGCCTACCGAGTGCAATTTCCGCGCGCTAACCATTGGGCTACTTTGCCCTACGCGACAATCTCCATAACTTTCTTTTTATTCATCCAATTTAGACCGTACCCTCCTTCCCCTACCACCAACTTCTCGGAAGGACTCACGGACCCACATGTTTAACGTGATCGTACTCCGCGTAAACACGGCGGCAATTTTGGGAATCGAACCCGGGCCTACTGAGTGCAATTCCCGCGCGCTAACCACTGGGCTTCTTCGCCCCCAGCGACTATCTCCATAACATTCTTTTTATTTACCCAATTTAGAACGGAACCCAGTGGGAGAGGCATCCACAGGGACCGTACCCTCCTTCCCCTACCACCAACCTCTCGGAAGGACTTCCGGACCCACATGTTTATCGTGATCGTACTCCGCGTGAACACGGCGGCAGTTTTGGAAGTGGCGGGAATCGAACCCGGGCCTACCGAGTGCAATTCCTGAGCGCTAACCACTGGGCTGCCTCGCCCTCCGCAACCTTCTTTATATTCACCCAATTTAGATGGGAACCCTGTGAGGGAGGCATCCACAGGGACCGTACCCTCCTTCCCCTACCACCAACCTCTCGGAAGGACTTCCGGACCCACATGTTTATCGTGATCGTACTCCGCGTGAACACGGCGGCAGTTTTGGAAGTGGCGGGAATCGAACCCGGGCCTACCGAGTGCAATTCCTGAGCGCTAACCACTGGGCTGCCTCGCCCTCCGCAACTTTCTTTATATTCACCCAATTTGGACGGGAACCCTGTGAGGGAGGCATCCACAGGGACCGTACCCTCCTTCCCCTACCACCAACCTCTCGGAAGGACTTCCGGACCCACATGTTTATCTTGATCGTACTCCGCGTGAACACGGCGGCAGTTTTGGAAGTGGCGGGAATCGAACCCGGGCCTACCGAGTGCAATTCCTGAGCGCTAACCACTGGGCTGCCTCGCCCTCCGCAACTTTCTTTATATTCACCCAATTTAGACGGGAACCCTGTGAAGGAGGCATCCACAGGGACCGTACCCTCCTTCCCCTACCACCAACCTCTCGGAAGGACTTACGGGCCTACATGTTTAACGTGATCGTATTCCGCGTGAACACTTCGGCAGTTTTGGCAGTGGCGGGAATCGTACCCGGGCCTACCGCTAACTTCCCGCGCGCTAATTTACAATTTAAAATGACCATATGCTCTCTAAGCTCTTAATTCCATCATCCTCATTCCATTGTTCCATCATTTAAAATATCCATAAAATTAAAATATCCATCGTTCCATCATTTAAAATATCCATAAAATTAAAATATCCATTTAAAAAATCCATATCGTTCCATCATTTAAAATATAAATATAATAATTTCTTCAGTGCATATGTTAAGCTCTTATTTCATTTAAAATCGGAAGCGCGGGAAACGGAAAGTAAAAACTAATTCGGTTTCTTATTGTCCCACCCATCGCTATGCATATACAGAACCGTGACGTCACCTCCACCTTGACGTCCCCACCCACCACCTTCCCTGCTTCAGCGGGGGAGAAACGAACGGAACGCCGAGAAATTTAAAATCATGACGTCTTTAAAATTGCGATCCTGAAGGCAATTTTCATTATTTCTGGACCAGATTAGACTTGTAAGAATGCCAGATATTTCAGCTTTCTAAAAATGTAAATTATTAGTCGAAATTATGAGTACTTTTTACTATGCGAGAATTTAAAAACCAAAAATCGTTTTTTTGAGCCAAAAGTGACTTTTGTTTTAAAATCTTTAAAAAATATTAGAAATCGAAATGGAGATTTGAAATTGATATATTTTTACTCGCAATTGTCTGCTCTTTCCGATGGTGTGAGTTGTTTTTTTCTACGACGTCTGGATCGTGGAGAAAAAAGGGCAAAAAAAGGTCGAAATCGCATAAAACATTAAATAAATAAAAAAATAATTAGAATTTTGAAAATCGGTTTTCACGTGTCCCCTTCCCTCCCCCCCAGGTCTCCGATTGCCAAATTTCGTAGCTCTCCGACGCGCGGTCGCGAAACGTATAGTGTATAAGACAGACACACAGACACACACACACACACAGACATTGCCTTTTATTATTTAAGATTAGAATTAATGTGTCTGCTTGTATTACTCTGTTAGATAATCAATTCATTTTTTCATCATTTAATCAGTTTTAGTTAATTAGCAATTTTAATATCAATTTATTCCACTGTTCAGTGTTTGAGAACAAAGGTATCTTCAAAATTTTATTTCTTATCTCCTCTAAATTTAACATAGTAATTATTACATTAATTTTGTACCTTATTGGGTGATTGACCTATTTATAAAATAGGATTAAAATGAAATTCCTTCAGTTGCTAATGATTAGTCTAATAAAATTTCTGATGCAATCAGTTGTATCACTCTTTTGGTTAGAATATGCTTGTTGTGTTTGTGTGTGTGAGTGAGGTTGGGGTAGATCCCATCTTTTTTTACAGCTTATAATAATAATTGAAATGAAATTTCTTCAGTTGTTAAAGTTTTATTTTTCAAGATTTTATTAATAATATTAGAATTAATGTGTCTGCTTGTATTACTCTGTTAGATAATCAATTCATTTTTTCATCATTTAATCAGTTTTAGTTAATTAGCAATTTTAATATCAATTTATTCCACTGTTCAGTGTTTGAGAACAAAGGTATCTTCAAAATTTTACTTCTTATCTCCTCTAAATTTAACATATTAATTATTACATTAATTTTGTACCTTATTGGGTGATTAACCTATTTATAAAATAGGATTAAAATGAAATTCCTTCAGTTGCTAATGATTAGTCCAATAAAATTTCTGATGCTATCAGTTTTTATCACTCTTTTGGTTAGAATATGCTTGTTGTGTGTGTGTGTGTATAAGTGGGGTTGGGGTAGATCCCATTTTTCTTTACAGCCTATAATAAATGCAGGACTTTTAGTAACTCATATTGAAAAGAAAAATTAAAGATTATTAACACTATTTAAAAAGAGATTACTATTTTTGAAAATTAACTTTATCTTTCAAATTAAGTTACAGTATAAGTCCTGTAGAGATTTTTCTCTCAATTTTTTGGTGAACATAGTGTTAAATTTGAAAATTTACCATAACTGGTATCCTAGTTTAAAAATTAAAAATACTGAAATTGAATGCTCTAATAACTAGAAATCATACTATATTTGAGTAAAAGGCCCATCTGATTTAGGGTGCACAGTGCTCTATAATTATACTAGCAGATATATCTGGCATTGCTTATGATTTAAAATATGTACAAATTGTTATAGTATTCTAAATTATATTACTCTTCAAAATATTCTATTAAAATATTAAATTTAATTGCACTAGATAGAAGTATAAGAATCTCTATTCTCGCTATACAAAATTATCTTCCCAGTAAGATCTGAAGAATAAAACATCTTGGCCATCCCAATTGTAATAAATAAATTTACAAGAAATATGAAATTTGATTAATATATATGCCAAATATAAAAATGCTAAAATAGCATTAGAAAATATTCCTGTACCATCTTTATCTTGTTTCAATATTCAGTTAAATATAATATGAATTTGAAAAATCTTTTCCAAAATAAAACAGATGAATTAATTATAAAATATTCTCGTAATCTTATATTATTAAAAATATTCCTGTAATCTTATATTTCAAAGCCATAACTGATATAATTTAATCAAAAATGCAATACTGCTCATTTATAAAATTTATTTTTATATCCATTTCGTTATTATATAAATCAGGTATTAAATAAAAATTTTCAATCGTATAAACACATTTGATTTAATTTCATTGCTAAGAAACATGATATAATTTTTTTCAAATAAATTTTTAAAATAAATTTTGTCTGCATAATGCTATTTCTATCCTTGTGGATGGTTTCATTGTGCATTTTTTGTTAATATCACAACCACTGGTCCTAGAAACTTGAAATATAGACGGGGTTACCTGCAGTGACATAGAGAATAACCATACCAAATTTGAAAAGAATTTGTCAAAAACTGTAGATTTGTATATGGAACAAATAAACAAACTTTCCATTGTATATATATATATATATACAATGGAATATATATATATATATATATATTCCATTGTATATATATATATGCAGATTTGAAATTTAATAGTATATCAAGTCATGAATGAAGTTAATATTGATAGTGACCCACAAACACTAAACAGTATAAGTGTTGCAAACAGCAGGACTTGAACTTATGTATAATTAACTCTACATATTATCACAAGTGCTCTACTAACTGAGTAATTTTAGCTATATTTAATAAATTTCAATTTGATTTTATGTTAAAAAAATCATTTACTGTTTTATTTGCCTTTATAAAATTAAGCACTTATTAACAAAAAAAAAAATACGTTATTTAAGGTATTTCTGCAGTTTTTAAGAAATGATGCCATATTTAATGGTTTTTAATATTATCACTTTTAGAATCTTTAATGCACAGAATTTATAACCAAAATGGAAAAATACATATATATTAATGTGTAATTAATGCAATACATATATATTAATTAATGTGTAATACATATAAATTAATGTGTATATTAATTATTATTTAGATGCAAAAAATATATATGCATTCTAATAAAAATTTGTGAAAAAACGAAACTTGAAAATAGTATTTTTTCTGCATATACAATTTGAAGAAATATTCAAAGTCTTCAAAAAAATTTAAATTAAAGAAAAACTTGATCAATATATTTAAGTACAAATAGAATAACAATGCAGCATACAGATGTTCTGAGGATATGTTGGATCTTTTCGTCAATGCTAAAGAACCAATAAACCTGACGTCAAAAAGATGAAATGGGCACAAATAGAAGAAACAGAGGGGGCATATATATCCAAGTTATGAATTAAGAGTTCACCTGGCAGAGCTAATCAGAAAGTAAAAGGAAGAACAGTCAAGCCAATCCAAAATTTGAAGATCGAAGTGTACCAAAACATAACAAAAATGGCCTGGCAAGTCAAGTCCAAACAAGAATAACTGACTCTTGTTCAGACTTCACTCATCTTGTTCGTTTAAAAAGTTCCATTGTTGTATGACCAAGGTATGACTAAGGTATCATAAATTAAAATTTTTGACATGTAATTTGGAACTTCAAGAAAACTTTTGCTAAAGATATATACGTATGCATGTAAGATTTTGAATGCATATTTTATGTAATAAATTAAATTTTTGTGCAACCCCTAAAATCTATGTTTTTGGAGCTTCTTTTAAATGTGAAAAGTGGTTTAAGTCTTATAACATTGACAATTGTCTTTCTGGCCAATTTTGCATATTAGAAAACCATTTTTTTTTTTCAAAAAATCTTTAAATAAATAAAGAACATACAAATGAGAACTTCTGTTGGGGTGTGTCAGTATAAAAAGTTAAATTTTGTATTTTTTAACAAAAACATATCAGGTGACCAAAACTGTCATAGTCTGAAAGTCTATTTTATTTGAAACATTTCTTAAATTGGAACCATTGGTCTACGATTAATTGATCAAAAGATATTTTATTGTGTAATCATTTTGAAACATCCTGTACAGTTGTAATATAAAAATAATAGAATGCAAAAAATGTTTTTATCTAAGCAGAAGCAACTAAAATTTGAATACAAAACATGCACATGAAAACAAGTTACATGGTAACAATTAAATACCTCTATGCATGACACGTTTTGAATGCATATGTTCTAAAGCTCCACAGATTTGTACAAAATATTTCCATATAGTTTTTTCTGGAATTAAACGCTGTTGCTTCTTGAAATACTACAAAATAAAAGAAGTGGAACAAATAAATAAATTTTAAAACAACTAAAATATAACAAATATGAAAAGAGCTTTTCCTAAAAATAAATACAAGATAAAAACTTTTTATAGGGAGGGAGTGGGGGTGATCACTCGATTTTGATCCTCTCCTATAAATCTGCCCTTGGCTGACCACAATATGCAGGTATAAGAAGTTTTCATGCATATATACACATGGCATACATATTACATTCATGCATATAAATATTACAAAATTCCATTAAGTTTTTCACATTTTCATAATCAATGGCATATTTCTGTAATTAAATTTTCTTTTCTTAAATTTTACTGGTTATTCTTTATTATATTCTTTTCTTGAATGTTTCAATTTTTCCCACTTTGGTAGAATTCCATATTTAAAAGTTATTTTAACTGGATATTTCACTATTTTACAATTATGTTTAATTTCATGACTTAAGAATTTATTATCAATTTCAACAGTACATGGATATTTGGTCTACATTGGATTTCAATGAAATTTGGCATGCTATTTTAACATATTTAATCAGCAACAAATTTATGATTACTGATTTTCAGTGAAAATCGAATCATAAGAAAGCTCTAATTTGTATTAAATATTAAAATTTATTAATATGTAGGAAGAGTTGTGTGCAGACACATATTTTTTTATATATAAATAATAATAATAACAATAATAAAAACACACTTTTAGAAATTTATTTTAAAGTAACCTTTTTTTAAGGGGGATAATTGTGAAAACAGGAGCTGCTTAAACTGTTTTTTTGGACCATTTATTATCAATCCATGCCATCCCTGATCGCCTAGTATAATTTGCTATTTTATACATGGATAGTGGCAGAAAAGATATCTGTATTAAAGATTGTTTTCATTTATAATTTTTTGTTTTTCTTCTTTTAAGAAGCCATGTGAGGACCCTGGTATGTGAGACCCTGAGATACAGCTTCTTTAACCTATGCAAAAATATGGCCATGGAGAATATGTTTCTAAGCTTTGGAAGGCTTCCCATCGATGGGTCTTGCGAGTATGATAATGGTTTAGAACACAATTAAAGTGAATTTAAACAATACCTAGGCATACATTAATATAAAAGCTGATGCCAATTCACCCATAGAGGTGAAGCTAATGGACCGAGGGTTAAGTGTGCAAAAGTGCCTTGAAACAGATTGCTTTGTGCTGGGCAGACTCTCGTAATTACAAGTCTGTAAAGTAAAAAAGCTGTGCATAAATGCTTTGAAACAGATTGTTTTACGCTGAGTAAATCCTTGTTTAACAGGTTTCAGTGAACTTCATTGTAGTAGCATGTTCTTGCTAAAATGGTCTCGCCTTCTTTATTATGAATGTCTAGACAATACTAAGTCATTTCCCTTACATGTTGCATGGTGAAAATGGTTAGATCAGGAAATATGTTTATTAGTAATTTATATGCACATCATAGGTCAAAACAGATTTTGATTCACTCATCTACATGATAAAGTATTTTTTACCTTAATCATTCTAGAAAGATCTCCAGCATCAGCAAGATCCAGAACTATGAACAGTTCATTATCATCAATAAAGGATGCCAAGTACTTGATAACATTTGGATGATTTAGTTGCTAAAATCATAAATGGCTTATAAAACCTTCAAATTATATTTAACAGATATAATGAAATGGACAATTTTATAAAGTTTGAAAAATCTGAAACTTACTTGTAATAAGTTAATTTCCTTCATGCAGTCCAGTCTTGCTTTTGAATCCATCATTTCAGATATCTGTAAAAAGAAATTATACTTCTGTAGTTATTGTTAAAGTATACTGAAATGGTACTGTACAGAATATCCATCAGAGTTGCACAATGGCAAGCTTTTTGAAAATTATAAAGCATCCATTTTATATCATACTAGCTATCTTCAGTGATCAGCCTGGTCACTCTTAGAAAAAGCTCTGAGATGTCATTTGGAAGCCAATGTAGGCTAATTTTGACAGCACTCAAAACACGTGGCAGGTCTGCATAGCAGTCTATGTGCTTACTATGCTGCTGTGCACATCACTGCTGATGGTGATTTGAGTGCAAGATTATCTTCCTAGGTTCAAGGTTGCCTTTAAACTCCAATCTAAGGGTCGGCTGGGAAATAGTGATAAAGATAATTTACAGAAGAGAAGTTTCAAAAATGGGCGATGCTCTTTGATCCCGATTGTGACGAATCACAATCGAGATCTGTCGAGTCGCATAATTTGAAATAAGAGGAAAAATTTTCCTCGAGAAGTAAAGGTAAAAGTGGGCAGGGTCTAACTGTGCTCTATAGAGCAGCGGCCTTGAAACAATGAAGGCTGCATTTTTAAGATTATTTTCTTAAAAATGAATTCTTTAAAATTTCTGTTCAAATTATTTCTTTAAATTAAATAAAATCCTGACTTGTGCAATTATTATCAGAATTGTATGATTTTTGCACAGATTACCTTTAGTAATGAAATATGCTTATTAGTAAGTAAAAACACATTGTATAAAAGATAATGGAAAACTCTTACATTTATATATCCAAGTTGAAGGAAATTGCTATAAGACTGAGAAAGTTATAATTTTGTATTTTTAATTCCAGTCTATTTATCACAGCTGCTTTTCTGTTTTTTCATACAAACTGCTGTGCTATTTAGTATAGCTGTGATATCATAACATCGACTTCTATCATTTTTTTTTTAAGTAAAATTGCTGAAAATTGATTAAACTCTGCTTATAAATTAATAATAATTAAAAAACTAAATCAATTTTTTAAAAACTCTCTTCAAGGTAAATTGTGGCTTGACCTGACCAACTATGCTTGTACCGAATTTCATAGTTGTGTATCGCTTGGATTTTCTGCTACAGTGCACAGATACAGACATTGTCCTTTATTATTATAGATTTATTATCTTTATTTCTGTTAACAATACGATATAAATATTAATTTTATTTGTGCATTCATTTTTCATGAGAATTACAGAAAATTAGTTATGCAATATACTGATATAATATAATATAAATTTTGAACACTAGAATGAATTACTCGGCATTGCTCAAGTCATAAATAAGCACTCATTACTTAAATAATACAGATATAGATAACTACACTCAATTTCCAGATCGTCTTTCCTTTAACTAAAATCATTTTTGCGGTACAAATAAATGAAAATACTTGAAATCGTGAAAAAAGTTCTTTTAAACCCAAAACTTATTGTTCCTCCAGTCTAAACATCTGCCGAACTTCTCGATCATCAAAGAATCTGCAGTAGTGAAGAAATAACATATGTAATTTGACAAAATAGCAGAAAATCATGATTTTAGACTTTAAAAGTTCATACCTTTAAAACTAATTTGAATTAAAAAAAACAACAATGCCAAGGTGTACCTGTGTACACCGAGAAGCATCTGTGTACCAAATTTCATGGCCATACAATGTTTAAATTTCTTTCTATATATTAAATGTTTTTTGGGGGAATGTGTGATATAAATTATTTTATAACAATTACAATAGTACTAGATTTCAAATCTGTTATATGATGGGATGCATAGGTATGTAAAAGAAGAGATCCCCTTCCATACATACCTACAGAGCTTGCACTCCTAATATTTCCATACAAATGCAGATCATGCATATCTCCAATTTATTACAAGACCTCTTAACAAAATATAATAATTAAACTGCACTCTAACAAAAAATAATTTATGACCTTTTAACAAAATGTACCTGCCACACAAACAGTGAAACTCACTATATTTTGAATCAAGAATATTACATTAATAAATTCCACAAAGTAACTGGCAACTGGAAATTGAGCTTCATTTTCCAACAATATATTGACTAGAAAATGTACAGTGTTGCTCAAGGTTCATGGTGTGGCACACCAATGCAGCAGTTTATTTAGTTTATTTTTTGTTATAAGCTGGCATATTAATGAAGCGTTTCTTGGTTTTTAAGAATTTGTTGTAAGTTTCAGTGAACGAAATTTAAAGAATGCTTAATAACACACCACTTATAAAACCACAATGGCAACAAAATAAAATCTCACTGAGACATATCGTCCCAGTCCTGAAGTACCTGTGCACCAAATTTCATAGCTGTACAACACTTAGATTTCCTGCAACAGACTGCACAGAGAGGTATCTTCTTTTATTATGTATCAATGTACCTTTGCAGAGCATCTGCACTGTAGGCATCTGTGAAAATTCTAAAGATAGGACTTTGAAAATAACAATTTAATTGGTTCTAAGTTTTGCATTTCATCTTTGGCTGAGACTTATTTAAATATTTTCTTCAGCTTTTGAAATCTATCAGCATTATTTCTCATTCAACAGCTTCATAAACATTTTCATTATATATGTATTCATAATTATATATTGAAGTCAAGTTGGATATTTGACTTGTTTTTAACTATCTTACAACAAAGGTTACTATAATACCTCCTTTTATGTTGTGACATGTTAAAAATTATCTTTTATTAATATAGATAATTGCTACATGTGGCGGGGAAAGATCTTTGCTACTGTTGGCAGTAAACAGCCAATTTTATCACTTTGAAAATGTTTTTAAATTTAATTTAAAGACATCTAATTAAAAATTTATTAAAAAGCCTCCAATGTGCATTAATTTAGATATAGATGCTGCTGTGTGAAAAATCCCAGGCCTGTATGTGTGATAGACATCGATAGGCATTGTGGGCAGACAGATTCTGCCTTTTTTTAATATAGATTAACAGCATAGTAGGATTTTTGAAAAGTTCTAAGTCGAAGATATTACGTTAAATTTGGTACGATGTGGGATAGACAGACTTTTATTATACAGTATCATCTATTATAGCATCAATTAATTTATAATTTAATATATTAATTAATACAAGTAATCCATGTTTTTTAATAAATGCAATTCAATGAAATATCCTCGGCCACACACACTCCTCCCCATGCTAATTTTGAGCATGCTACTTGGTAAAAACAGATCTCTGATTGGATTTACAAGTTTATTTAAAAGGGATATGAAACACTTTATATTTTAACCTTATTTTAATAAATTAGTTAATTAGAATGAAAAATTCATAAATCAGTAAGTTAACTTAGAGAATTTAATACTGACAAATTTGCAATTTATTTAAGAAAAAAGAAGTATTTTCTAATAAATACAAACAATACATACCTGAACCTTTTTGAGAGCAACTAGTTTTTTATCCAATTTACATTTAGCTCTGTAAACAATACTGAACTGCCCTTTGCCGATCTTTTTATCAATTTCAAAATTTGACAGCATTCCATATATTGAATCATTAGTACTTAATCTAGATATTTCTTCATCCAGTTCTGACATTTTTATATCTACAATAAAAAATAATAAGTCAGTAAATATGGCATTTAAAACAATGCATCATCTACACACAAAACACCCTGTTTTATTCGTTGATAGCTAAACTTGCTCACATACATAAGGGTAAGCTGGTCAGCAGTGGGATAGTCTAAAAGTTAAACAAGTGACTGGTTATTTAAATTTTTTACTGAAATTATTCTTATTGCTGTTTTAGAGCTTTCTATTGTAAGAGTTCAAAATTAGTAGAATTTTTTCTATTATAATATAGCTATAAATGAATAGGAAACAAAACATTACTATTTTAAAAAAAGTAAGTATTAGAACATGTGTAGGGGCATACTTAAAATATAAAAGAAAAGATAATTGTCTCAGTAGTTCAGTGATAAACAAAGTTAACTAGTCAATCAGAGATTGGTAATTCAATTCATTCACCATTGAGTAGCTCAATACTAGAATGTAGTACATATAAATTCTGTTGCTGTCTGTTTGCTATAACTGCTTATAGCTCATGAGTGGCTCAATAGATGTGCATACTTTTTCATTGCTGTGTAAGTTTACTAATTGTAAAATTTTGTTTATATATATATATTGTCATTAAAAGGTAATTGTATTACGAGATTTTAGATAAACTTAGCTATTGAAGTTGAAGTAACATAAATGGAAATTTATAACGTAAAAAAAATTATATTGTAAACCCTAGTCACTTTTTTTGGAAAATAACCACAGGTCATTAAAAAAATAATTTTGTTTTAACACATTCACAGTGTAACCCACCAGTGGGTCAAAGTATCATATTTGAAGTATTTGCAAGTTTGTGATAGTCAAGACTATTATTACATAAATTATAACAACATTAAATAAAAGATATATTATTTTATATTTTACATACAGCTTAAACTGCTGCTAAAATAATAAAACTAAAATAGCTTCATTAAAAACAGAATATAACATAAAATTAATCTAATTAATATCATTTTAAATCATTTGTTGAATGTTCACTTTACTCTTTGGTATTTGATGTCCATTTATTGTGTTTTATCTCTTGTTTTTTCTTCCTTGGTCTTTTACCAATTTTTTCTTTTCTTGCCATTGTCAACCCCCTTTTCCTGCTTCAGCTATGTTTACTGTTCTTACATCATTCACCAATCTAGTTCTCATGAGGGAAGGTTATGTTTCTTGTATGTCCTGATGAAGGAAGCTGTTTCTTGCTTTTGAAACTGGTCAATTTTGTGTTGTATGATGCTTTTTATATTTTATAGTTAGGACTTGAAATTACATAATTTTATAAATGTATAAAATAAGGATATGATAGGATAAACAAACAAAAAAAAAACCCCTCTGATAAACAAAGGAACTTATGTATAGAGTTGAACATGTTAAAGCTTAAACAACAAAATGACATTTTAAAATTCATTAAAATGATAAATTCAGAAAAATTTATACACTTTACATGTTAGGCATAAATACATAGTACACTTACAGATACTTCATAGACAAAATATGAGTCCTTTTTTTTATTGCTGTATATACAATAATAACAATTATTTTTTTTATATTTAACCTTATAAAGTTCTAATAATTCTTTCTTTTAGCAATTTATTTTGTTAATAATCTTATTCAGTTATTGTACACTTGAGAAGTTTATAATAAATTTTGCTTAACATTAATGCACTAGGCACTTTGAATTTATATTTTCCTCTTATGAGGGAATTAGAATTTATAAGAAACCTACAATTTAAAGTGGATCATAAATTACTATGAACATTCATGAATACCCAGGGCTCCTCCTATGTGCTGAAAGGGCATTAAAGAATTTTCAAGCAGATGTTGGGCAATATTGAAATACATGTATTTGAAATACATTTTTAAAATACATTTGTATTTTGTATTTTAAACTGAAAAAACTAAAGTATTTTGGTAATGTATTGAAAATACATTTTAAAAGTATTTTGCATTTTCAAAATACTCAAAATACAATTCTTCAGATGTCTAACTATCACGTTTATACTGCAAATTAATAATTCGCACCCCCCCCCCCCGAAAAAAAACAAAAAAAACAACGGCTAATTTGTATTTTGTCTAGTCATTGAATTCATTTCCAGGATTTAATAATAACAACTTTTTTCAACCTAGGACCAACAAAGATGTTAATTTATGGCATAAGTTCTCAACCTTTTTTTGCCCACCGCCCACTTTGAGAATATTTTTTTTCCTAATGCCTCCCCCCCAATTCTTTTTACTTGCGAATCTGAAACAGCTATTGCCACGATTATATTTAAACGTGTAATATTATACACTATAGTCGTAAGATAGGATATGGCCCTATCCTATTTCTGAGTTTAAGACTGTTTCAATGAGAATAATTAAAACGCATACTTAATTATATTGAAAAGTATTTTTATTAACATTCAAAAGACATTGAATTTATAACTTATCTAATGAAAAGGTTGAATTTGATGCATTTTAAGGAGTTTGTTAATATCAGGCTCGATTTTACTTAAAAACAACCGTAAGTCGCCACATTCAGTAACATGGAGCCGATTTCTTTTTTTAGTTACCAACGTTGCTACAGCACTAAATCCACGTTCAGCTAAATAGGAAGATGGGAATGCTATCAGAAATCATTGAACAATCGACCATAATCCTGGGTACAGTTGCAAAATCGGCTTCTGCATCCAAAATTCTTGGTAGCCATTCTTGAATTTAATTTTTAATTCTTCATTTGTCGTCAGTTCTATTAGTTCTTCTTCTAACTGGGATGATCCTGCTGTGTTGACATTTGAAAAAGGATCCAAAACCCAGTCTGGTATGTCCATGTTTAAAATGTCCTGGAATCGTTCCTTGAAATCACTATGGAGGTTTTCCAAGTGTTGACAGTAAACAAGCAAGTTGTCGTGCTTGAATGATACTGCTGATAAATTTGGAAATTTATTGAATTCACGTCTGCCGATATTTTTTTTGTATAATAGCAGTTTGGATACGAAAGCAGCAACGCTATTTTTTTGTCTTTATCAAGTTTAAGTCGTCGCCTTGAAGTTGGAGATTGACATCATTAAACAATTTATACAGGTCTGTTAAGTACGCAATATCGTTCTTTGATGAGATAAGGTTATTGCGCAATTCCGTGTCTTTGGTTCCTAGGAACTCTATCACAGACCCAAACAGATTGTAAAATCAAGTCAAACAAGTACCTTTTGACAGCCAGCGCATCTCTGTGTGAAGCAGCAATCGGTTGAAATCTTCATCATTGGCAATGCAAAGCTGACTAAATAATCTGTCATTCAACGAGTTACTTCTGATTTTATTAACTGCTCTGATAACATATTACAGTGATGTATGGAGGCGTTCACTCAAATTTTTCGCAATCAAATGCTGGCGATGAATTACGCAATGCACAGCAAGCACATCAGGAACTTTATTTTTTAAGCACGCTATGAAGCCTTTGTGATGCCCTGTCATAGTCGGTGCGCCATCCGTAGCAACTGACAAAATTATATTAAAAGGAATTTCCTTTTCATCACAAAACTTTTCCAGTGTATTAAATATGGTTTCTCCTTTTGTATCTGTTTCCAAATTCGTAGCAAACAATAGTTCTTGACATATTTTCTCATCTTTGATAAACCTCACGTATGACAATAACAATGCTTCATTCGTTGGTAAAGTGGACTCATCCAGCTGAATTGAAAATTGACAAGTCTGCAGATGATTGCACAATGATTCTTCAATGTTTTCAGCCATCTCATCAATTTGTCTTTGCACAGAACTATTGCTCAAAGGAATTTTTTGGATAATATCTGCAGCTGGTTTATGGAGCACAGTGGTTATTACTTCATTTACTACTGGTAAAATTAATTCTTCCCCAATAGTATGTGGTTTGCATGTTTTAGCAATCAACAATGAGATATTGTACGAAGCTCGAAGTCCGTCATCGTCTTGCTTAGAAGCTGATGAAAAAAGTTTTGATACAGTTGGCTGAATTTCGTACTTCTTTTTCATGTCTTGAAAATAGGTCACATCTTTGTCTTTCTTATCCGGGTGTATTTTATTAAAATGATCTTGAAGCCTAGAAGGCTTCATCACTTCATTTGAAAATGTTTTTTGACAAATAAGGCACATTGGCGATGATGGATTTGTGGGATTTTCGTTAAATCCGTAATTAATATAATCCACACTATACTGCCGCCTCTTCTTTTTTGCTTCCGACATGGTTTTTACTTTACAGATACGTGAGTAGTATTAGTGTACTTTTAAAACTCTGTCATCAATTGCGCGCGATAATGCTAATGAAAATAAAATGAACAATCACTGCCTTTATATAGGTTGGAGATATATAACACGCATCGACAGGAATAAGATAAACATGCAGTGACTCGTTTATAACACCCGGCGCCGAAGTAAAGCACGGGGGCAAGGGTGATGTGGGAGCAGAGTGCGGGTTAGAACAAGCACAGATAACACTGTCAATTCTTGCAGGATTGCAAAAATCACATTATTTAACAAAAACTTGTTATAACTGAATTGCTACAAGCATATTTTTTGCCATTTTTTATTAACAGGCTTTTGTTAACTTTACCTGTATTTATATATGAGATATTTCAAGTGAAATTGGAAGATTTGAAAATTTTTAATTCAAATCTAAAATTAAAAATTTTTATATCATCCAATTTAACGTAGATCTGAATGTAATGGAATCTTTAAGTTCAATTTTCATAAACTTCCCGAACTACCAAAATATGTGAATTTTCGCACACGTGATAAAAATGATTAAAATACATACAATAACAAAAATTAACCAATATTAAAGTTTACTTTAATTAGTACGTGATTAGTGTTTTTTTGTCTTTCTTAAACTATATTTTTTTAATCTGCCCACCGCCCCTCCGTACCATCTCAACGTCCCCTAATTTTCTCTGGGTCTTCTACTGCCCCCTGAAAGTCTCAAACGCTCACAAGGGGGCGTTATCGCCCACGTTGAGAACCTATGATTTATGGGTTGCTTAGTATTCTGAAAAAAAGTTTGTTATAAACTTTTTTTCAGAGTTTAGAAAAAGTTCATATGTTATTTAATAGATTACTCCTTCTTGTCTGTGTATGTAAATGAAAGGGGCAAGAAGAGAGACTGAAGTTACATTCTTTGTGAAAACAGAAACATAAGCAATCTGAGATCTGATGTCTATTGCATTTTTTTTTACATGAGATAAGGTGGAAGATATTTTTGTTCATGCTAAAAATGTATCATGGGTATTAATGGATTATGACTTGCACTGTATGCAGTATTCAATAGAAAATGTTTTTTAAAGTAATATATATTGATATTGTTGGTAATGGAAAAGTTAAGGCAAAATGTTAATTATGTAAACCAAAATACACTGGTGGAAAATAATATCCCAATACCAAGAAGGAGTTGTGCTAGATAAATGAAATTTGGGAGGCTCGTTAGCACATATGAAAGATGACTCCTATTCAAATTTCGAACTAGATGAATGACAGTGGCGCTAGTAGCGCCACTATGATTATGCAAATCACGTGTGTTTTAAATACTCAATGTAAACTTCGTGAGCGTTATTTACCTTCCAGACTAGGTGTTGTAAGCTAGGTTTGAGTCAAGAATGACTTTAAGGAGACGAATAAGGCAGTATCAGCAGCTTAGTGAGTTTGAATGAGGCCGTATAATAGGACTACAAGAAGGTGAATTTTCTTTTCGCGATATTTCAGAAAGACTTGGCAGGGATGTATCCACTGTGCATGATTGTTGGCAGCAGTGGTCACGGGAAGGCATTGTCTCAAGAAGACCAGGGTCCGGCCGCACATGAGCCACTACTGAGAGGGAAGACCGCCGTATTCGCCGCATGGCTGTGTCGTACTGCATCTGCAGTTATTTTGCGGGTCTTATTATTATTCTGCGGGTCGTACTGCATCTGCAGTTAGAGCTTCTGTTGGTCCCAGAGTGACACAGCGAACTGTAAGAAATCGATTACTTGAGGGACAGCTCCAAGCCAGATGGCCCTTTAGCATTCATACCACTAACTCTGAATCACTGCCATCTGCGACATCAGGTATCAATCTAGAGCTCATTGGAGGGCAGAATGGAGATCTGTTGTATTCTCAGATGAGAGTCGTTTCTGGCTTGGTGCCAGTGATGGTCGTATGTTGGTAAGAAGGAGGCCAGGTGAGCGCTTGGAACCAAGCTGTCTGCGGGGTAGACACTTTGGGCCTACACCAGGAGTTATGGTCTGAGGAGTTATTTCCTATAATAGGAGCACTCTCGTCATTATCCCAAGTACATTGGTAGCAAATTTGTATATCAGAATTGTGACTGAACCGGTTGTGCTGCCATTCAAGAGGGTGTTTTCCAACAGTATAACGCTCGTCCTCATACCGCTGCTGTCATCCAATGTGCTCTACAGAGTATCGACATGTTGCCTTGGCCTGTGAAATCACCAGATCTTTCTCCTATCGAGCACATATGGGACATTAATGGAAGCATCATCCACAACCAGCATTAACCGTTGCTGATCTGGCTGGCCAAGTGCAACAGGCATGGAACTCCATCCCACAAAATGACATACGGCACCTGTGTGACACAATGCATGCACATTTGCATGCTTGCATTCAAAATCATGGCGACTACAGCGGTTATTAATGTACCACCATTTCACATTTGAAATGGCTCTTCTCGCACATACTTTAACCTGTGACCTTGAAACTTTAATCAAATAAGTATGTTACCTACACAATTGCTTTGCCTAAATTTCATTTCTCTAATCTAAACTAATTTTTTCTTGGTGTTGGGATTTTATTTTCCACCAGTGTATGTGGTTATAAATGGGGCTTTCGAAGCTACAACAAAATGTAAAACAAATCTAAAAGTAAGATTTTAGTTTTATGCAGTAGTACCTTGATTTTATGAGTGTTTTTGCTAGTCTCTTGACATTCGTTTAATTGAGGCTGCACTTTACTCTGTAATAAGTTGTATTGGTAGTAAAAAATCTGCCATACTATTGTTTTTCAGAAAAATGTTTGTTTGAAACATATATTCCTCGGAATCTGCTATAGATAGAGCTCAGATGAGGACTGATTCAGAGTTACATCATATTCTGGAGGGAGTTGGGGATTCACTAAGGATTTCCACTTTTGGTTCTTTATTTCACTTACGGTTAAAATAAAACTTCATTTTAATTGAAACATCTGTATCTCAAAATCAGCTATAGATAGAGCTTAGATGATAACTGATATGGATTCTACATCAAATTTTGGAAGAGGTAGGGTGATCCACTAAGAATTTTCTCTTATGGTTCAAAAATGTTCTTCAACAAATTTTCATAATTAGTTATAGATATAGATGATTCATGGATTAAATATTAAATTATGAAGGTGGTTAAGAAACTTATTGAGGATTTCCACTTCCAATTCAGGTGATGTTACTTTGAATTCAAATATTTACATTTTACTTGAAAGATCTATTTCTCGAAACCTGCTATAAATATTACTTAAATGATGACTGATACAGATTCAGCATTAAATTCTGAAGTGGGTAGCACATTCACTAAGGTTTTCCATTTCCAGTTCAAAAGTTTCTTGAAACATCATTTCTTAAGATTGGTTATAGATAGAGCTAAGATCATGACTGATATGAATTCAGTATTGAATTCAGAAGAAGGTGGAAGGTTTGCTAAAGATTTCTACTTCTATTTTTTTTTCACTTCCAGTTTAAAAAATTTCCTTGAAACATTGATTTCTATTAATTGGTTATGGAAGAAATGGTAACCGATATGGAGTCAGTGTCGAATTTTAGAGGGGACAGAGATGTTCACTAAGGGCTTTCATTTCTGGCTTTGGAGATGTCACTTCCACTTTTCCTGAAAATTGGTATGACTGTATGAAATATGTATGCAAAAGAGAATTGAAATGCTTAATAGTTCTGTCAAAAATAAAGTGTACAAACCGTTTTCACTATATGATGGTTTCTTTATAAATTTCTTGTATTTTTATTATATCTTTGTGTGTTAGATAAAATGTGTTTTATAGATTCATTTTTTTTTTACTTACCTTGGAGATTTAAAATTTCAAAGAGATTAGTCTTTTAATTTATACTTTTTCAATACATTCTAATTCTTTTATAATGCCAATGTTAATATTTAATAAATATAAGGTTTGTTTATTTTCAGTAAAATGTATAAATTAAATCCCGTACAATACACAGAAATATAAAATTTTTTAAATATATTTTGTAATTTGGAATGCTTTAAATTTGAAAAGTATTTTATATTTCATGCCCTAAAACCTATATATTTTGCCTAACTCTGTTTTCAAAGTAGTTTGTAAAACATGATAAAATTCAATCTCAAACTCAAAATGTTGTAAAGATTCCTGTATGTTTTATATTTAAATAATTGCTTGAAAGTATTTACTTATGTTTCCTTAATACTGAAAACTATCATAAGTTAATTTTTCCAAGATTCTACATCTAGTTAAGTTTTGTTTTTATATATTCTTCTTGTAGAAATATTTCAAAGATTGTGTAAATTTAACTCTTTTTATTACTGCCGTATTTTTAAAAAATATGTACAACACTGCAACGAGTCACTAATTTGATAAAATTTATCATACACTTTGGAATAGATCCTAACTTAAAGATACTATATTACCTACATAACAGGTCATGCGATATAATTTGAAATAATATGTTGACACTTACTGAAGATGATAAAATTACATAAGAAAATTAATATTCATCTATCAAATAAAATCGACACTATAATTTGTATTATTTATTGAAAATGTAAAAGCCTCACCTTAGGTATATTTTGTTTCTATAATAGTAATAATCGGCAGATGATCGATTTTACATTTTCAGTAAACCATGAACATACAGTAAACAAACAGATAATGCAATGCAGACATCAAATCACAAAAAGTTGTTAAAGAATATTTAGGAGCATTCTTTGATTGGTTGATTTGACATCGCATAGCCTGTGGGGTTGACATAATGGGGCTTTATCGCTCTTTGGCTATTAAAACCGAATAAAGTGTATTCTTACTTGGCGACTCTTAGTAAAATTGTAACCCCCAATAGTGTTCATTCACGAATTGAAACACGAATCGAATTTCTTTATTCGTTCTTCTTTGTGAACGACTTTTAATTCAACGTGGTGTCTGTGCCGACTCTTTTGTGACACATAAACAAATTATTTGTCTTTAATATTTTATTTACGTTAAAATTTCATTTCATTTTTTCAAAAATTAAGTATGCCAGATATGAGCTCCGCAAGTATTGAAAATGCCAGTGATGTAACAGAAGTACCAAAAAGTGCTGCACAGCTTAAAAAGGAAGCTAAACGTAAAGAAAAATTAGAAAAGTTCAAGCAAAAACAAGATAAAATTCAAGCTAAAACTCAAAATGTTGAAAAGGCTCTTGTATGTTTTATGCTTAAATAATTTCCAGAAAGTATTTACTTATGTTTTCTTAATTCTGAAAACCATTATCTGTTTGAAATTTTTTCATGATTCTACATTTAGTTACGTTACGTTTTGTTTTTATATATTATTTATTGTAGAATTAGCATGTAAATGTTAATAAATTTTACCACTTACAAATTTAAATATATATATATGCATAACGGTGACAGCCATGAGTAAGTGATTGCATCATGCATATCATATTTCAATGTTTAAATATCATTTGACATGTAAACTTAAATTAGCTTTAAACTGTTCCAAATATCAGTTAATGGGCATGAGTTTGTAATTTTTAAGATTCTGTCAATGACGTCTGTTATCGAGGTATGAGTTTTGCAACTGGCAACTAATTTAAGCTAAAAATAGACTAATTTTATGCAAGTGACTGGCTCTCTTTAAAAATATTTTTTTCACATAAATAGCAGTACATACACTGTTCAACAAATACATGTAGATACATATGTAATACATTTTTTATATTAATTTAAATTTGTTTGTACGTATACAGTACTGTGAATTAGACATTATTATTGCAGGCTTAAAGCTGTTTTCACTTTTAACTGTAAAACACATTTCTAAAATTGTCATTATCATTATTTATTTTTTGCATTTTGAATATGTGCGAATAATTGGATCACTAATGTAGTTATTTAAATGAGTATCATCTTATATCAGATTCTCATTCAATAGGGGTGCAATATGTAGAAATATATTTAAGGTAAATAGACCTCAGCTAGATACCAGCAATCAGAAACATGGGAGAGTTGATTACAGTATCAACCAGTTTTAAAAGTAAAAAAAAAAAAAACTGTCAGAAATTTTGACAGAGCAGTCACTCTACCAAAGGCAAATTTCCTGCCTTTAGTGGAGTGATTGGCAATAATCTTAATTAAAAATAATTTTTTTTTACTTTTAAAATTTGTTCATACCTTTAATTAGTTGTAATATGCTGTAACTAATGAATCATTTTAATTTTCAGATTATTTAAGTCAGCAGTTTGATTAAATTATTTTTATAATCAGTGATAACCTCTCTTTATATACACTTCTAGTTTATTTTTATGGCTGTGTTTAAGCAACCAACAAGTGTGGTTGCGGATGGTTATCTTTAGGCAACTGGCTATTACAGTTGCAGATGAGGTGCACTGGGCAACTTGCCACTGAGCTACCATCAAATCAATCAAATGGTCACTATCTTCCAGTGGAAGGTAGCCCATTATATATTCTGTTTAGTAATGCTACTGACTCAACAGTATAAGAAAATTGTAGTTTTCAACTTAAAAGTAAACTAACGATAAAAGAGTCTAATTCCATGGATGTTTTGTAGTTCGCACAAACATATATATATAATATTAAAAAATACCTTGAAGAATGGAGTGATTTTCTCTTATATACTATATCATATAGCTAGAGATGTGGGTTTTTCAGAAAATATTACATTTCAGCAGAAATAATGTGTTCAATGACTTTTTAAAGTATTTATTCTTATATTACATAGACAGTCATATATTATTACATAACATGGCTAAAAAGGTTTAAATTTAAAAATAAAAAAAAATTCTATGCATTTATAATTTCTTATACATGTATACTTGTCTGTCAGCAGTTACAATTTTATATTTCCTTTGAATACATGTGGTTTTGAAAAATTATAAAATAATTTTGTTTTATATATAGCAAGTATTTTTTTCTAAATCACAAATTTAAAACATTATAAAAAAAAATTTAAATTCTTAAATCTATTCAGAATCTTAAATAATTTGGTGCTTATTATAGGTATGAAAAGTAAATTATTAAATATAATATTATAAGAACAAATTTAAAAATGCTTTTGAAAAATAAGTCATTAAATATAATATTAGAATTTAAAAAATAAATATCTACTGGTGGGAAACCTTTCTGCCACTTTCTTAAAAAATATAATAATAAAAGGAAAAAAATCAATTACTCAATTTATTATATGTATAATATATATATATGTTACTGTGAAAGACCGATATCTAGCAAATGCCAATATTCTCCGGTGAATGTCAGCATTCACATAGTCGCTTATTGTATGTCCGAAATATTTCCTAAATATCATTATTTCTCACTTACACCAGCAAATGTCGACATTCAGCATGCACTGATAGTGAATGTTGAATAAGAATATTTTTGTTACATTAAGACAAAAATGCAACTTTTTAAATTATACTTTATTTAAACATATTATGATATATGTCAAAATAGGAGAAAGTTAAGTAACAGCACATGTAAATAAACTGTTGAACCTAAAATGAACAGTATATTCTAAATGAGAAAAAAAATAATACCAATAATAAACTTACACATAAATTATGTGATTAACGTTATACAATCTTATTTATTGCAACAACTTAAACTGTTATGACACTTTGAATTGCATAAGAGTTCCTTGCTTTTACAACTGCATTTATTCGTGGAACACTTCTTTTTGCAATTACAGTGTGTATAGCCTTGCCCTTCACTTCTCAAATTAGTTGCAGCTGCTTCTCTCAGCGACATTTCTTGAGAAGAAATCTCATCTATGGAAAGTAACTTTTCTTTACAAATTACGAACTGATTACAGGTATAAAGCTGCTCGAGGGTACCATTTTTGTTTGCTAATTTATAAAAGTTGGAGTCTTCTATTCCAACAATAACCGCCAACACATTTCGGGCATCTGTATGACCACGGTCGTCATCAGGGACTGGTATTCGTATGGTATCACCAGTTTGAGCAGGAGGAAATTTTCTTTTTGAAGTTTCTAACATTTCCGTTGCTTGCAGTTGAAGATTCTCTTTCATGGCCACTCATTTTATAGAAATAAACTTATATTGTTCAGTCAGGCCTCTTTTTGGTTTAACGCCAAACAGGGCTTCATAAGGACTTTGGCATATTCTTTCATGGTATGTTGTGTTCTTGGCAAATTGAACAAAGAGCAAACCATCTGACCATTTATTTGTATCATTATCGTTCATCCATGCAGTTAACATATTCTGTATATCCTGATTAGCCCTTTCAACTGAGCCTTATGTTTGACTATGACGAGGCTTTCCGTGAACTATCTTAACATCTTTCCACATAGCACATAGTTCGGATATGACTCGATTACAGAATTCCGTACCATTATCTGAATGCAATATAGCTGGGGCACCAAATGTTAAAAATATTTGAAGAAGGTGATATGCTACTTCTTCAGCTGTCTTAGTTTTCAAAGGCCGTAACTAAACAAACTTCATTAAATGATCTTGATATACCATTATGAACTTATATTCGCCATCCCTGTATGACTACAGGTCTATCAGATTGACTTGACATTTTGAGTTTAACTCCAAACTGGTCATTGGTTTCACAACAATACCTTTTTTAGGTGCACTATGTTTCATTTGACATTGTTTACATAAATTTAAATACAACATTACAAATTCATATGTAATACTTTTGTATTTAACTTGCAATTCTTGAAGCATACGTGTTCTTCCTCCATGTTCTATTCTGATGTGAGTTTCGGATAGTATACTGAATAATTCATCATTGGTAACATAATACTATATATTTGTGTCTCCTAGTTTTAATGGCACAATTAACTTCTCTTCATCATTAATTTTTAAAATGTCAAAACTTTTTAATCGTCTGTAATCCAAGAGTGTACTGTACTTAGTTTGAGCAGAAATCACTTCAGAAAGTACTTGTAATTGAATGGTCACTTGTAATTGAATAGTTGAGTATCATGAAATGGAAAAGACAATTTGCTGGAAGATAAGTTAAGCATATATTTATTGCTATTAAATCATTTTCCTTCCTAATGCTACCAGCTTTTTTCTGAGAATGAACTGAGTCACTTGTACCCTTTTTTTCTCATCCATTCTTTTTCAGCAAAATAAAACACACACATGCAGCATGCCCGCCCATAGAAATTGTGGGTTCTTCTATAAATATTTATTACGGATCCCTCTCCATCTTTGATTTTCTCTCTTTTTTTTGTGTGAATTTTTCATGTTTTATCCAGTCTCCCCAGAAAATATTGGTGGTCCGGGTCCCTCCACTATAGTAGTGTCCATTCCCTCTTATGGGTGGCCCTGCACACAGGCCTATGGAAAATGAATGTGAGGCCTGGCGCTAGGGCCTCTCTAGACCCTCCTTCCTTTTCCCTGTTATTGCTGAGTCCACCCAGTAAACCGGGGCTCCAGTCCTGGTTTTTTCAAAATTAGGAAACTCAATTATTAAATAATTCTTATAAAGCTATTTGCTTTAAAAAAGGTTTGGAAAGATAATTGCATTTAATTTTCAAATTAATTAAAGAGAAAAAATAAATGTATAAAAAAGGAATCGCTCCATTTTTAAGTTCTATTTTAATGTTATTATGGTTGAACAAAGCAAAGTCCATTCTCCATTCCTTATGAAGCAAAATCAGCATTTGCCTGAATTTTGTGATCTTTTTTACAATAGGCTGGAAGCAGTGTTCGAAATTAGCGGTCGTTAGTCGTAATTTGTGACTAAAAATTTCAATTTGACGACTAGATTCTTCAATCTGGTCGTCAAATTTGA
This sequence comes from Amaurobius ferox, assembly GCA_951213105.1. Taxonomy (NCBI): domain Eukaryota; kingdom Metazoa; phylum Arthropoda; class Arachnida; order Araneae; family Amaurobiidae; genus Amaurobius; species Amaurobius ferox. Next base: position 93,711,115 of record OX578143.1, on the reverse strand, counting down.
CGCCTAACAATGCTATTGTTAAATATCAGTCTTTCCTTTCCCTTTGACTAAATTACGATCCCTGGTAGAGGGCTGGACAGCGGTCGAAAAAAAAAGCGGCATTTTATACACGCCCACAGTGATAAATCTGCAAGTGGTAGACAGACAGTAAAATCCCCCTCTGTCTATTCAGGGAAGGAAACATTGGGACCTTTATTGTACTTCAACTCATCCCCACCCTTCAAGACCTGAAATTGCACTTCTGAAGAATTTGTTTGCTTTATCATCAGACATTCCGATGTCCGAGATTGCTCCCCTCCCCTTTATTCCCCCCTAGATCTACGTATCCCACTTGTAAGAAAAGGGAGTGATACCGTGATCCTGCAGTTACAGTTACTGCAACTTTACATTCTAATTGCTTACTATTATAGAACACAGTGCATTCCAGATTAAATCATTCCAGCGTCTTGCAAATTTGGTTAGCTAATATTTTGTTATTAGACATTGAAAATGACATTTTTATAGCTGCCAAGTGTTCAGATTTTTATGTACTTGTTCCGTTTTTTCAGTCTTGTTCCGGGAATCCGATTTGGATCCACAGTAGTCCGATTTTACTTTTCCATAACATTTATATTTTATTGTATACAAATCTGCATAAGAGTATCTACAAGTCATGAAATCGGACGTAGGTCACGAAATGAGAAACAAAGTCAGGAATTTTAAGATGGATGTTTTCTGCGTTTTCAACTAAAAATCCGTTTCCACGTGATTGCGTCTGTTTCTAATTAATGTGGGAGAAACACATCTGCATCGAATAAAATTTTTATGATTATTCCTTGTTATATACAAGAAAACCATTTTTCAGACATATTATTAAAGAAATGAAAAGCTATATTGCAGGAGTATCGGGTACCGCGATAAACCGCATTTGTCCACGATTTTCTTTATATTTCGTTTTATTGTGAATATACTTTTCCCACTTCTGCAATCTGTTTGCATCATCTACAACGTTTGTAATTATTTCGTATATACCATATTATACAGAAAAACTATTTTTCAAGAGCATTTTTAATGACATGAAAGGCTATATTGCAGCAGTATCGCGATAAACGGCATTTGTGCGTGATCCTCTATATTTCGTTTTATTTTGAAAGTATTTTTCCACTGTTACAATTTGCTTGCATCGTTTAAAATGTTTGTAATTATTTCGTATATTATATAGAAAAACTATTTTTCAAATGTATCTATATAATAAAAGGCAATGTCTGTGTGTCTGTGCGTCTGTCTGTCTGTCTTATACACTATACGTTTCGCGACCGCGCGTCGGAGAGCTACGAAATTTGGCAATCGGAGACCTGGGGGGGAGGGAAGGGGACACGTGAAAACCGATTTTCAAAATTCTAATTATTTTTTTATTTATTTAATGTTTTATGCGATTTCGACCTTTTTTTGCCCTTTTTGCCCTTTTTTCTCCACGATCCAGACGTCGTAGAAAAAAACAAATCACACCATCGGAAAGAGCAGAGAATTTCGAGTAAAAATATATAAATTTCAAATCTCAGGGACAAATTCTAATATTTTTTTATGATTTTAAAACAAAAGTCACTTTTGACTCAAAAAAACGATTTTTGGTTTTTAAATTCTCGCATAGTAAAAAGTACTCAGAATTTCGTCTAATAATTTACATTTTTAGAAAGGTCAAATATCTGGCATTCTTACAAGTCCAATCTGGTCAAGAAATAGTGAAAATTGCCTGTAGGATCGCAATTTTAAAGACGTCATGATTTTATATTTCTTGCCCAATACTCGGCGAAGAACCGATTCTCCCCGACATTTCCCACCGCAGTAGTTTTTCCCCCGTCTCCATGGAGACCACCACGCTTCGGGTTTTAAATGTATTAAGAGCTTAGCATATGTATTGGATACATCGAGTGAAATAATTATATTTATGTGATATTTTAAATGGTTATTTTAATTTATGGATGTTTTAAATAATTTAAATGATTGTATTATGGTGGATTGAATTCTGGTGATGTATTTGAAATTATTATATTTATGGATTGGTGGAACGATATGGATGATTCATAGAATGATATGGATTTTATAAATGGATATTTGAATTTATGGATATTTTAAATGGAAGGAGGGTACGGTCTCTGTGGATGCCTCCCCCACTGGGTTCCGGTCCAAACTGGGTGAATAAAAAGAAAGTTATGGAGATTATCGCGGAGGGCGTGGTAGCCCAGTGGTTAGCGTGTGGGAATTTCACTCGGAAGGCCCGGGTTCGATTCCTTCCATTGCCAAAACTGCTGCCGTGTTCACGCGGAGTACGATCACGTTAAACATGTGGGTACGTAAGTCCTTCCGAGAAGTTGTTGGTAGAGGAAGGAGGGTAGGTCCCTGTGGATGCCTCCCCCACTGGGTTCCGGTCTAAATTGGGTGAATAAAAGAAAGTTATGAAGATTATCGCGGAGGGCGCGGTAGCCCAGTGGTTAGCGCGCGGGAATTGCACTCGGTAGGCTCGGGTTCAATTACCGCCACTGCCAAAACTGCCGTGTTCACGCGGAGTACGATCACGCTAAACATGTGGGTACGTAAGTCCTTCCGGGAGGTTGGTGGTAGAGGAAGGAGGGTACGGTCCCTGTGGATGACCCTCCCACTTGGTTCCGGTCTAAATTGGGTGAATAAAAAGAAGGTTATGGAGATTGTCGTGGAGGGCGCGGTAGCCCAGTGGTTAGCGCACGGGAATTGCACTCGGTAGGTCCGGGTTCGATTTCCGCCACTACTAAAACTACCGCTGTGTTCAGGCGGAGTACGATCACGTTAAACATGTGGGACCGTAAGTCCTTCCGAGAGGTTGGTGGTAGGGGAAGGAGGGTACGGTCCCTGTGGATGCCTCCCCCACTGAGTTCCGGTCTAAATTGGGTGGCACTTCCTGACCGTCCAAACAGTTACCTTACACTTTTCTGGTAGGTCGCGCCAGCGAGTGTGCTATGGTTAAAATTTGCCACGGTCAGAATTTTCAAGGATAGCGAACAGGCTGGTCGCCAAAGCTTTTATACGGTTTTTGGCCTAAGGACAATTAAAAACCGAGTAAGTGTTTGCTTTTTACACGGTTTTTGGCCTAGGCACAATTAAAAACCGAATTAATCTTTGCTTTTTATAAGGTTTCTGACTCATTATGCTGGATTGAATTGTGGCGATGTATTGTTTACATCGGGTGGTGGTTGGGACCACAATGAAAAAACTTAAACACTGAATAAATAAAAAAATAAATAAAAAGAAAGTTATGGAGATTGTCGCGGTGCATTTATGCATCGGGTGGTGGTGGAGACAATCTTAAAAAAAAAAAACTTTTTCGCTGAGCAGCATCGTTAAAAAGCGAGTTTGCCACTGTCAGGACTTTCAAGGGTAGCGAACAGGCTGGTCGCCAAAGCTTTTATACGGTTTTTGGCCTAAGGACAATTAAAAACCGAATAAGTTTTTGCTTTTTACACGGTTTTTGGCCTAGGCACAATTAAAAACTGAATTACTGTTTGCTTTTTATAAGGTTTCTGCCTCATTATGCTGGATTGAATTGTGGCGATGTATTGTTTACATCGGGTGGTGGTTGGGACCACAATGCAAAAACTTAAACACTGAAGAAATAAAAAAATAAATAAAAATAAAGTTATGGAGATTGTCGCGGTGCATTTATGCATCGGATGGTGGTGGGGACAATCTTTAAAAAAAAAAAACTTTTAAAACTGAATTAGTGTTTACTTTTTATAAGGTTTCTGGCTCATTATGATGGATTGAATTGTGGCGATGTATTGTTTACATCGGGTGGTGGTTGGGACTACAATGAAAAAACTTAATTGTGGCGTACTCTATTGTTGTATTGTACAAACTTAATTGTGGCGATGTATTATTTACATCGGGTGGTGGTTGGAACCACAATGAAAAAACTTAATCATTGATTGCTTTTTATACGGTTTTTGGCCTAAGGACAATTAAAAACCGAATAAGTTTTTGCTTTTTACACGGTTTTTGGCCTAGGCACAATTAAAAACTGAATTACTGTTTGCTTTTTATAAGGTTTCTGCCTCATTATGCTGGATTGAATTGTGGCGATGTATTGTTTACATCGGGTGGTGGTTGGGACCACAATGCAAAAACTTAAACACTGAAGAAATAAAAAAATAAATAAAAATAAAGTTAAGGAGATTGTCGCGGTGCATTTATGCATCGGGTGGTGGTGGGGACAATCTTTAAAAAAAAAAAAAATTTAAAACCGAATTAGTGTTTACTTTTTATAAGGTTTCTGGCTCATTATGATGGATTGAATTGTGGCGATGTATTGTTTACATCGGGTGGTGGTTGGGACTACAATGAAAAAACTTAATTGTGGCGACGTATTGTTGTGGCGTACTCTGTTGTTGTATTGTAAAAACTTAATTATGGCGATGTATTATTTACATCGGGTGCTGGTTGGGACCACAATGAAAAAACTTAAACACTGAATAAATAAATAAATAAATAAAAAGAAAGTTATGGAGATTGTCGCGGTGCATTTATGCATCGGGTGGTGGTGGGGACAATCTTAAAAAAAAAAAAACTTTTTCGCTAAGCAGCATCGTTAAAAAGCGAGCTTGCCACTGTCAGGATTTTCAAGGGTAGCGAACAGGCTGGTCGCCAAAGGCGGCTAGTTATTAATAAAATAGAAGGCTATTTTGCAACAGTATGAGGAAAAACGGTGTTAGTGCGCGATTTTTCCTCATGCAATATGTTCCTATCTTTCTTTTTGGTAGGTTGGCATCTATGCATTTTTTATATCAATCCCTGAAATTAATGTGATTCATATTTTTTTTTATTATTACCCAGGCTGTCTAGCTCACCCAAAGGGTGTAGATGAGTTTGAAGGGTATGATTTATAGTTTGTCAAAGTGACTAGAAAAAGAGTAGCAACTATAAAACAAAAACTTATTATTGACTTGCAAATACAGAACCTAGCTGCCAACTCTGCATTTCTTCGTGAAGCTCCAATATTTGCATTGACTGCCGATCTCCGGACAAATATGGAAATCCCCACCCTCCCTTTTTTTTTAAATAAATATAGTAAACAGATTTTAAAATGAAATTCCATACTTTGACAAGATTGGCCACAAAAAGTGACTAAATTTCGCTCAAGATTCCCTTATAATATTTTAATTTTAAATGTGTTTAAGTCTTATATTTGTAAGTAATATGAGAAAGATTATATGGAAATGTCACTAAAATGTGCATTTATACATGATTATCGGTTTATCCCGTTTTATTATCATGTATTTTCCATTCTCGCAATTTGTTTTCATCAACTAAACCTTTTATGTTATTTGCTGTTTTAACTCAGGAAAATTAATTTTCAAGCATGAAATGAAGGGGTATTGGGACAATGACTGTACAAGATGACCATAATTGAAAATTGTTAAATAGAAATATTTTTTTTTTAATTTGTTGTATTTTATGCCCTTTTTGCCAAGTAAAAACAAATTAGCAATTTTTTCTATTCATTTTTTCTTGGGTTTCTTTTTCAGTTCATTTTAAATTTTAAGAAAATTTAAAACAATTTTTAATACAAAAATCTGAATTATTCTTTTTTTATATCTTTAATAAAAATGGGTATTTAAAAAATAGTTATTGTTAGAGATGTAAAAATGGCAACTAGCCGTGTCTATTTGGCACCTAGAGTCAGAACTTATAGGCGTCAAATGACGCCTAGTTGAAATTTTTAATTTCTAACACTGGCTGGAAGATGAAAATTTGCACACATACTTAAAATTACACACAGATGTGCAGAACCACAATTTCAATAACTAAAACAAATAGTAACAGGGTGAAACGTCCATTTTTAAACTGTTCATGCTCACTATTCTTCCTACAAATAACAAGTCAACAGCTAATCACAGCATGCGCACTTATACGCATTGTGATTTAAATGTTCTCCTGTATATTAAATATATTTTTGTAATTTAAATGTGTTACTTTAATTTCATTGTTTTTCTGTATTCTAATTTGTTTAATTTAATATTCAAATCCTAAAAACTTATATGCTCTTTTGTATTATAATTCTCAAATATTGAAATTATTTTTTATATTTATTTATTATTTGTTCTTAATTATTTTTTATTTATTTCTTAATTGTTTGTTAAATTAAGTTTTAATTTGAAATCTTTCACTGCTTGCATGTTTCATATGTTTGAGTCCATTCAAAGTCCGGCTTTTTTCTAGTATATATATTTGTGGGAACTATAAAGCAATCTGTATACTAATTTGACTCTTTTATTCATAGTTTATTTTTAAGTATATTTGAAAATTTGCAATTTAAATGATATTGTCAGTTAGTGGAATATAGCGGCTAGTAATCAGAAGATAATGGGCTACCTTCAACTGAAGACAGTGACCTTCCGATTAATTTGATGTCAGCCCAATGGCAGTTTGCTCATTGTATTTATCCGTGACTGCACTTGATAGTAGCCAAATTACTTTGCCTGCAACCGCATTTGCCTGTACCCTAACCACTTTCTATTTTTACTTACATATCAATTTTTAAGATTTTATAGTACCTATGCATGTGGATACAGATTCTCCTGCATGGGGTATTTCTGTTTGAATTAATTTCCTGATATTTATCATTTTTACACTATGAATAGTTGTCATTTTAAGAAGGATTTCATATGTAAAATAAAGATCACATTGACTGCATACTATACAGATTTGACATCCAAAATATGCTTTGAAAACAAGAATACATAAATTTTATTAGTATCCCCTGAGCATGAATCTTGGGAAATTTTTCTGGACATTCCTTTCGAGTAAGGAATTGTTTGCATGCTTTTAGTTAAAATCAAATTAACTATCAAGATATTCCCAAAACAGCTGTTAAAACTTTGAATTTTATAGAAAATCTTCGTATAACTACAGTATACAGTAAAAATTAGAGGTATCAACTAGTTTTGAAGGCCTTCTTCAGGACAAGCCAGATATGCTGAACTTATTTGAACAAGTGAGGTCGTACTTCTTATCTTGAATGAAAAGAAGGCTGTTTTTTTTTATTTAAAACTGGTAGACCCTCTTAATTTATACTATATGCTGAGATTATATGAATATTTTTCATAAAACTTAAATTGGATAGTTTTATATGAGATGATATTTAATGATTATTTATATTCTTGCCTTTTTACTAGAAAAAAGTCAAAGAGAAGAAAGAAAAAGAAGTTATTATTTATGAAAAAGAAATCAAACCAGGTGAAAGAAAAGGTAATTGCTTCATTTTTTCCAGTTTGTTGAATTTAGTTTTCTAGATGATAGTTATGAACTCCATGAACAGGCAGCTTCTTTGACTTAAGTTTATAAAACTAATTCGAATCCATTAATTGGACATACATTGGGTAGTATGTGTACATACTTAATAGCAATTCCCGGCCGTCCAAACAGTTACCTTACAAGTTTCTGGTAGGTCGAATAGTCTGGGTCTCAACAACAACATTTAATAGCAAACTTCTTCAATAGGCAGCAAATCGACTTTTGTTGTATGTTAGATTCATAGCCAAATCACTGGTTTTCAATTGGTGGTCCATGGAGGGTTGTTGTTGAGACCCATACCGTCCGACCTACCAGAAAGGTGTAAGGTAACTGTTTGGACGGCCGGGAAGTACCACCCAATTTAGACCGTTACCCAAATGAGGGAGGCATCCACAGGGACCGTATCCTCCTTCCCCTACCACCAACCTCTCGGAAGGACTTACGGACCCACATGTTTAATGTGATTGTACTCCGCATGAACACTGCAGCAGTTTTGGCAGTGGCGGGAATCGAACCCAGGTCTTCCAAGTGCAATTCCCACGCGCTAACTGTCTGACCCACGTGTGGTAAAAAAATGTATAAAATCCACACACAAAAGAAAATCTCTCTCTCTCTCTCTCTCTCTCTCTCTCATATTCAGAATCTCATTAACATATCTGTCACCCGTCAACGTACCATCATACAGTACGGATCCAAGCAAATGGTTTCTGAAAATACTATACCATACATTCACAGAAAATTGCTTCTGATGATGAATATCATGTATCATCAATTGATTTGTGTCAGACCAGAAGTGTTCATTTTGAGGATTTATGCATTCATCTTGTTTAAAACACCATTCGTCAGTCCAAATTACGTTTTTCAGGAAAGAGGGATTTACATCTTCCTGATTTAGAGTCCAGTTACAAAAATCTAGACAACGTTGATAATGTTTTGGCTCCTGTCCTTTCACACCATGAATGTTAAACGGATGCCATTTAATTTTTCTCAGTATTCTCCACACTGTTGCACGTGGTACGTTCATTTCTGAAGCAGCAGTATGAACACTACTATGTGGATGACTGCAAAAGTAAGCCAAAATATCAATTTCTGCATTAGTTGAGTGAAGTCTGGGCCTACCTAGTCTATCTACACGATGTACGCGTTCTCTTTCGTGCATTTATTGCACTAATCGGGAAATAAATCTCCCAGGAAGATGTTGAGAATTGGGAAAAGTATGTTGATATTCCCATGCAGTTTTGTTAGCATTGCGATTGCATAACCTGTACAGCATAAGCATTTCAAAAAGTTTTTTGTTGCTGTATTGCGACATACTGTCAGCACAAGCTAATTATACTCTCAAAATGTAGCAGAAATGTGAAATACTTAAGGGTTGCTCAGACTGCCGGGCTACGCGTGCTATGCTTGCTTAAGCGAGGCGGTTGATCAATGGCAGAGCAAAACCAACTTTCTCATGTGATGATGTGTCTGATGTGATTGTGTAATGCACCGATCAGAGGCAGATATTTGCATATGCATACATTTCTAAGTTGTTTGTGCCATTTCCAAGTTTTATTCTGTAATTAACCATGTAAAATTTTCAAGTATTTTTCAGGAACCATATTTTTGAAAAATTGTAAATAAATCTAAAGATAAGAGGCAGATATTATTTGCCTATGATGCATTTTTGTGTTGCGTCATTTGCACACTTGCTGTAAACATTTACATTTTAATTTGTGATTAATCCCTCACCAACTTTGTTTAAACATATCTTTGGGACATTTTATGATAAAATGTCCCAGAGATATGTTTAAAAAGATATGTGAGTTATGTCAAATTTTGTACATCATCTTATTAGTGCATGGGGCACATTTTACTGAATGGAAATGTTTTTGTATGGGGGCCCATATAAAAATTTAAATTTTGTATTTCTTCAAATTTAATCCCCTGAAAATTTTTATTGATTTTATAAAATTCTGTACCTTTTTTTAAGCAATTTTGTAATTTATTATATATGTCTAAGATCAATATTTAAGGAATTAAAGCCGATGTCAATGTTTTTGGGACACCCTGAATATATATCTTCTTTCTATTCTTTCATTGGATTTTCAAACTTTTATTATATATATATATTCTATATCAGTGGTTCCTAAACTTTCCGATCCGCGGACCCCCCTCAGAGAAAAAAAAATTTCGCGGACCCCTTAAAACCATATTGCAAGGGCGTGTTTCTATTGGATATGTGTTGGAAACTTGGTTTTGTTTACATCGCGATTCTCGTTTCGCGGGAGCGTGACGTCATTATTAAAATGATTATTCCATTCTCGTGAACGAATCGCGATGTGGACAAAACTTGGCTGATCATGCAAATCACCTTTCTCACCGCTCACGCATCCTGTTTTGCATATCCAGAGGGCGTTGCCGGCAACGGTTATGTTCCGGAACGCACCCATCTTCGGATATAAAGGCTAGACACTTTTCTGGTTTTAAGTGAGATCGCTTTGTCAGTAGATCGCTCTGGTTTAAGGTAGATCGTTTTGATCGACGGATCGATCGCTTGGAAAGCTCGTTGGATAGCTTGCTTATACTGATCGATGGAAGGATCTAGAAGGATCTAGATCGGGCAGACGGATCTTCGTAAAGTCATGTTTCGATGTTGTCGAAAGTTACGATAAAGTGTTTATCGGTGAACGCGGATATTTAAACTAAACTTAGTAGTTTTGATGGTTCTCAGTTAAGGAGACCATGTTTCCCGTGTTGTGGACTTTATAGTGCTGATCCGGAAAGGTGGTGGCATCGGAAAGTGCACGTGGTCACGTAAGTGTGAAATGCTTTTATTCCACTTACTTGTGTAAATAATACTTAAACCAGAAACGTGTCTAAGCATGGAACTATAACTGAAAACCTTCATATGAGCTGTAGTGCTCATGTTTTGTAAATAGTATGCTTTGGTTTTTGCTTACCTGTTCTCATGATATATATTGTAAGCAAATACAATGGATTCACTCTTCAATAAAAGTGATTTTGAATTAAACTGGAACTGTTCTCATTTAACACTTCTACTGCTACTTGTATTCCTACAACTACTATCTAACGTTTGTTATAGCTGCAACACTCTGTTTTAAATATTTCAACGAAGTTGTGTAACCAGAATTTCGTGGCTCATAGTTATTCTATCACCAGCTTCAGAAATTTAATTATACGTTAATTTTCAATATATAACTTATGGATATGATACATAATTCCGTCAAAGGTTATGGGCCAGTGCTCCCCATAACAACGTTAAAAATTTAGAAGTGTTAGAGTTCCAACGAATCCTGTCGACGGGGGCCGCGGACGGCGCCATTTGCATGTCGACGAAAGCGTAAACAAAAGGTCTGTTCAGCTCAGTTCCAAAAGGCCACCTTGCCATGGAGGCAAATAAAATTACTGCATTAACTAGAGACAATTACGTCACTTGGAGGAATGAAGTTTCATTCACTCTTAAAGGAGAGGGCTGTTTCGGATTTGTAGACCGAACAGCGTTACCGGTGGATGAAAATACGTCACGCCGTGATTATGAAGATCACATGCGCAGAAAGGACCGCGCGTTAGCGATCCTGTTCCAGAATGTTTCATCTGATTACCAAGAGTTAATTGACATTAACGACGATCCGGCAGATGCGTGGGATAAGTTAAATACGCACTTCGACGCGCCAACCTGGTGCGTTTACTGGATGAGTTCTTCAGCCTACGTCCGGAGCCAGATGAACCGGTGGATATCTTCTGTACGCGTTTGAAGAAAGCGGTTGCCAAATTGAAGGACGTCAAGCATCCGGTGGAAAGCGTCTATGTGGCATTCCAGGCCATAAGATACCTCTCTGATGACTTCCAGGGAATAGTTCAACTAATATATCGTTGGGAGGACAAAGATTTCACTTTTTAGAAAATCCAACATGAATTGTCTGCGGAAGAAGGACGTATCCGGCAACTCCGTAGTGATAGAAACAATGTAAGTCAAAATTCATCTGTATTCTTGTCTCAGAGTAATGTAAATGTAAAGTGTAAAAATAACAAAGTGTTTAAAAGTGTTAAACCAGTTAAAAGGGTCATAGGACCATGTTATTTTTGTAAGAAGGCTGGTCATTTAAAGAATAATTGCCCTATTCTTAAGTCTAGCTCAAATATAATTGAATTGTATTCATCTGCTAGAGTTGAAGCTAATACTGTGCAGGATCCTAGCGATAGACTCAGCTGGGTAATTGACACCGCTGCTACGCGGCACTTTTGCAATGATATTAATTTATTCTCAAAATTTAAGGAAAGCAAAGGTGCATCTATGTCGCTAGCAGTGGGTGATATTGAGAGCCCAGTTGAGGCTATCGGTACGGTCAAAATGTATGTTCAGTTTCAGAACATAAGAAGTAATATTGTTTTGTCTGATGTAATGTTTTCGCCTAAGTTAAGACGAAACTTATTAGCCGCATCTGTTCTTGAGGAACAGGGGTATACTTTTAAAGGGGCTAATGGGGTATTGTGGTTTTACACTCCAAAGGGAGAAAAATTCTTCTATGCTAAGCGAAAAGAAGGGTTATATTTTTTAAAACCTCAATACGAAGTTCAGACTGCAAATAACAATATTGAAGACCGTAAAACTAAAGGAAAGGATCAGGGTAGGGATAAAAATTCTAAGAAAGATAGAAAACCCCTAAATAAGAAAAACAGTATTGACAAAATGAAAAATTTGCCTAGATTAAATAAAAGTAAACGTAACTCTGAGGTGAAGTCGAGGTCAAAAGAAAAGGTTAATGAGAAACCAAGTTGTGCGGTTTCTGAGGTTTTGAATAAAACAGAACTCTGGCATAGGAGATATTGCCACATTAACTCTGATTATTTATATCAGACAAGTAAAGTTTCCGCGGCTAATGGACTCCCTAGACTAAAATATGCAAAAATTAACTGTTCACACTGTAAGTTAGCAAAGTCTAAGAGAATTTCTTTTAAGCCAATTGGTAGAATAAGGTCCACTAAACCTTTACAATTACTCCATATGGATGTGTGTGGTCCCTTACCTACAGCTTCAATGGGCGGAAACAGATACTTTTTGACAATCACTGACGACTTCAGCCGGAAAGTGTTTGTTTATATAATGAAACAAAAATCAGAGGTGTTTAAGATATTTAAAGAATTCCAAGCTAAGGAAGAGAGGCAGCTAGGCAAAAAGATTTTGTGTATCCGTACGGACAATGGTATGGAGTTCTGTCACAACCAGTTCAAGGCATACTTAAATAAATTGGGGATTAAATCAGAAAGGTCAAATGCATATACACCCGAACAGAACGGGGTTTCTGAAAGATTTAATCTGACTGCACTAGATTGTGTGAAAGCTATGCTTGATCAAAGCCAGGTTGATAACAGAATGTGGGCAGAAGCGATTTTGTGTTTTACACACACCAAGAACAGAATATGTCATAAGTTCAAAACCAAAACTCCACACGAGTTATATTATGGAAGGAAGCCAGCCGTTGCTCACCTCAAAGTTTTCGGGTGCAAAGCCTATGTGGGCACAGCCAAACAAATTAGAAATAAGTTGGATATGAGAGCCCAAATAGGAATAATGGTCGGATATGCCGAAAGCACCAAAGGCTATAGGATTTATATAGCGGGTAAAAAGAAAGTTGAGGAAACTTCTAATGTAAGGTTTGAGGAAGGAGTGGCAGCGGAAGGCGTCCTGGGCCCTAATTACCCTAAAGGAATCACCTTGAGGAAATCGAACGTTACTCAGTCGATTGACTCGGAATCAGAATGCTTAGGAGGAGTGTCAGAGGAAGAAGCAGGTGAGAGCCGTGACACTAGTAAATCTAGTGGGGATGAGGACTCTCCTGCTGATTCTGGTCTGACACCCTGCTCAGATATTGACTGGATACGGAAAGCAGTACCTAGGCCTGATGGGAGTAGGACGGATATTTACTACTCAGTAAAAGGTGACAATAAAAGGCTGAGATCTCATAATGATGTCAGAAAGTTTTGTGGAAAAGCTAACATTCATTATGATCAGCAAATGTTTAATTTTAGAGAGAAAAAGGGGGTAAGTGATATCAAAAGGAAACCAGAAGCAAGCAATGTTGAGATCTTGATACCCAAGAGCTATAAATCGGCAATAGAATCTCCCCAGTCCGATAAATGGCAAGAAGCCATGGATGATGAAATAGCTACAATGCAAGAGAGGGGTGTCTGGGACTTAGTGCCTGCACCCATCTCACAACAAAAAATTATAGGAAGTAGATGGGTTTATACCATTAAGAAGGATGAAAGGGGAAATGTTAAATGATTCAAAGCTCGCCTAGTAGCTCAAGGATATACCCAGATAAAGGGGGACTCATATGATGAAGTGTTTAGCCCTGTGATTAATTTTAGTTTAATCAGAGCTTTCTTCTCCATATTTGTTTGCATGCTTAAATGGAAACATTTTCAACTGGACATTAAGTCCGCATATCTTTATGCCAAGTTGAATGATAAAATTTTCTTGAAACAACCACATGGATATGTCGATCCAAATCAGCCTCAATATGTTTGTTTGCTTAAGAAAGCAATATATGGCCTTCACCAAAGCGGAAGGGAATGGTATACAGAGCTTGACACCACTTTGAAAAAATTAAACTTTTTAAAATTTAAATGGTGCAACTGTGCTTATACATATCAGAATAAAGTATTAATGCTGATTTACGTAGACGACATAATTTTGTTTGCTAAACAACAAAATGATATAGACCATACAGTTTCACTTTTGAGTAAAGAATTTGATATCAAAGAATTGGGAAAAGTCAAAAGACTTTTGGGTGTGGAATTTAAGGAACTTAGTTGTAAACGAGTCTTTTAAAATTAACTTTGTTAATACTAAAGATAACGTAGCAGATTACTTCACGAAGCCAATGACTAAAGATAGAGTTTTAAAATTTAGTAATGATATCTTTAAAATATAAAATTTAACTGTTCAAATAAAAATTTTACTTTAAATTTTTTTTCATATTTTCAAAGTATAAATGGTTAGGGTATTTTATAATTTATTCCTCTCTCATTGATACAAATGAAATGTATCTTGAGTATATATTGTTATGTGACAATGAACTGTTACTTTTCTCACATTACACTTGAAAAAAAAAATATATATCCATTTTTACTGTTATGCCGAGATTTGACAGCTCTAAATTTAATTAATAGTTCAAAATTTGATAATAGCTTAAAATTCGTTATTTTCCCCTTTCCCTTCAAAATTCTAAATTTATTTGATGTTTTGGAATATTTCGGCGATTTATTTCCCCTTTAACGTAATTTGTTATCTTTTTAATGTTTTTATTATTCAAAATTGTACGCAATGCATCCTTAAACGTTAAAATATCCTTTGTTAATCTTTTGGCTTCCTGCTCTTGTGTTTTAACTTCAATTCACTTCATTCACGAGTTTGCAGAAAACATGCATTTTTTTAAGAGAAAAGTGGACTTCTTATCAGTTTTCCCCCTCACAGCTGCATTTGGGGTGCCATCACATCCGGTGGGTTGCTGTGCGGCAGGTTGCCGCATTGGGAGAAGTGATCTTTTTCTGATTCTTGGCATAACAGCGTTTTATTTCCGCAGTGTATGCGTAAGCGCTCGGCGCGAAGCGCAGGGTTTCACTCGCCAAGTTTGGCGTCTCCTGGGAAGGCAAGCGTGTTGCCGGACATTCGATTCCTGTCCGGCATTGGAGAAGGTGGTCATTTTCTTTTGCTCTGAAAAAACCACGGTCCGGACCCCGAGCAAGGGGACCCGTGACTCGCGATCGCTGAAAAACCTGACTTAAAATATTCCTCTGTTCAAGAGTAGTAGAGGTGATGCTGAGCTTCTGACACCCTACAATGAGCCCACTTTGTGTGTTCCGTTTTCATCAACCAGTTTAATTGTGCTCCCCTCCGTGTTGTGAGATCGCTACTGGTCTTCCATCACTGGTTGTGCACCGCATAAGCCTTGGTTGCTGATTCACCTTTTTTTGGATCCAGAGCTGTCATCTATTTCGCCAATGAAGGTGTCAAGTATTGGTCAATGGTTTCGCAAAGGGAATTCGTCACCCGCGTGCCGTGGCGGGTCTGCTTGGTCTCAAATGTGGGAGATGTGTTTCACAATCTTCTTATCAATAGTTTCTAAAGTGCATATCAGCAAGTGTTGGTGTTACGTTCATCAGTTTCTCCAAAGTGCGGTTTTAGTTTTCATGTTTTACTTGTGAACTTCATAATCACCTTTGTTCATCATAATCACTTTGTTCAGTGGTGCTGCCATCTAGGAGCACCTCTTTGATTGAAATTTAAATCGGGAAAATTGCTTACTTAACACTTTCTTTGTTTTACATACATGGAATTTATTTCTTGAAATTTTAATGGTGTTTGTTTTTCGTTATTTTTTTTAGTTATAATTTTTATACATCGATAATGTGTTTTTTCTTATTCTTTTAACATTTTGGTGGTGGACAGCCAGCTTCAGGCAGACCAAACTCTGGTCTTCAGACCAGAGTGGATTCTGTTTCCTGGGTTTTGTTTTATTTTTAAATTTACCGATGAATATTCAAAGTGTTAATTGAGTTTTATTTTAATTGAAGTTAATTTTAATTATCCTTTTTGCAATGTACTAACCACTAAAAGTAGCTGAATAAGAATTATATAAAATCTAACTTGTTTATGTTGGAAGCACTTAAGTAATTGTTAATAAAAGTTAATTTTTAATTTAACAAATGAGTTGTGAATTCTTTAGTTGTAGTTGGCTGTGCTATTTATTTATTTAAAGGTAAGTGGATTTTCTTAGAGGTTATATGATGTTGAAGTGTTTTTAAAAGGTATCATAGTTGAGCACAGACCAAGCTGTAGGTAATAACCAAAGAAAACAAAGAAACAAAATAAATAATAAAAATTATAAAAGCAAACTTTATTTATTGTCAAAATCTATACGATCAGGCTAATGTAAAATAATATTAAATAAAATGTAATGATTAAATATAAATATAATAACTTAGAATAATGTAATGTAAATAACTTAAAGAAGTATAAATAAAGTATAAATAGTATAATTTCAAAGGGGAGTAAAAAGCAATATAACATTACTACACGCATAATGCATTTTCGCTTATGTGAATAAATATGTGTCTGACTGTACATTATTGATATAATTCACATGAAACATAAAATTTTTAATCTGTGTTTATCTCATATGTATATTTACCTTCTGTATCTTTTATTATCATTGCCATTGTATTGGGTATTTAGTGTGTATACTAGTCATGGGCTAAGATAATAAAACTTAAATTTTTAATCTTAAATGTTAAATTTCATAGTTATACATTAAATTTTCTACAAACTTGAATTTGATGTTTAGACTTAAATTTTTAATCTTAAATGTTAAATTTCATAGTTATACATTAAATTTTTCTACAAACTTGAATTTGATGTTTAGACTTAAATTTTTAATCTTAAATGTTAAATTTCATAGTTATATACATTAAATTTTCTACAAACTTGAATTTGATGTTTAGATTTAAATTTTTAATCTTAAATGTTAAATTTCATAGTTATACACTAAATTTTCTACAACTTGATTTTGATGTTTAGATTTAAATTTTTAATCTTAAATATTAAAATTGATAACTATACCTAAAATTTTTCTAGAGCTTAAAATTTTATGATATCTTTAGACTTTTAAATTTTAAACTTAATGTTTTGTTTATAAATTTTCAAAATAGTAAAGAAATAGCTTTCTTCAGTATGAGCTAGTACTTAAGAAAGGGCAATAGTATGGTTATACTGTTTTCTTTGACTATGTTATCCTTAAACATGTAATTTAAAGAATGCTTATGATCTGCATAATAGATAAGTGTACTCATTTGATTGTTGCCATTTTGAGAAAAGGCTATTCACTTTCTAAATGTTATAAGTGTTATAAATTTCTTTAATGTATAAAATTTTGTGTATGCATACATTATGTTTTTAGGATACTAAGAACTTTGATTCTTAGAATAACCTTTTGTTGGATGAAAGCATGGGCGCCGAGAGTTGGTGTTTTTGCATGAGGGGGCCGATTGTTGGAAACTTGGTTTTGTTTACATCGCGATTCTCGTTTCGCGGGAGCGTGACGTCATTATTAAAATGATTATTCCGTTCTCGTGAACGAATCGCGATGTGGACAAAACTTGGCTGATCATGCAAATCATCTTTCTCACAGCTCACGCATCCTGTTTTGCATATCCAGAGGGCGTTGCCGGCAACGGTTATGTTCCGGAACGCACCCATCTTCGGATATAAAGGCTAGACACTTTTCTGGTTTTAAGTGAGATCGCTTTGTCAGTAGATCGCTCTGGTTTAAGGTAGATCGTTTTGATCGACGGATCGATCGCTTGGAAAGCTCGTTGGATAGCTTGCTTATACTGATCGATGGAAGGATCTAGAAGGATCTAGATCGGGCAGACGGATCTTCGTAAAGTCATGTTTCGATGTTGTCGAAAGTTACGATAAAGTGTTTATCGGTGAACGCGGATATTTAAACTAAACTTAGTAGTTTTGATGGTTCTCAGTTAAGGAGACCATGTTTCCCGTGTTGTGGACTTTATAGTGCTGATCCGGAAAGGTGGTGGCGTCGGAAAGTGCACGTGGTCACGTAAGTGTGAAATGCTTTTATTCCACTTACTTGTGTAAATAATACTTAAACCAGAAACGTGTCTAAGCATGGAACTATAACTGAAAACCTTCATATGAGCTGTAGTGCTCATGTTTTGTAAATAGTATGCTTTGGTTTTTGCTTACCTGTTCTCATGATATATATTGTAAGCAAATACAATGGATTCACTCTTCAATAAAAGTGATTTTGAATTAAACTGGAACTGTTCTCATTTAACACTTCTACTGCTACTTGTATTCCTACAACTACTATCTAACGTTTGTTATAGCTGCAACACTCTGTTTTAAATATTTCAACGAAGTTGTGTAACCAGAATTTCGTGGCTCATAGTTATTCTATCACCAGCTTCAGAAATTTAATTATACGTTAATTTTCAATATATAACTTATGGATATGATACATAATTCCGTCAATATGTACAACAAGCATAATTTAGTGTAAACAGTGATGCTGCTTTCTTGCAATTAGCTCAGTAATATTTGGATTAATGTCTGATAATTTCAGTCTTAAATCACTTTCAATTTCAAGTCTATTTCTCAACTTAGATTTTAAATATGTCAGGTGGGAGAAAGCTGTTTCGCACAAGTAAGTTGTGGGAAAGGGAGTTAAGCACTTAGAGCCTTTCTTGCGAGTTGAGAATAGTCAGCCATTACTGATAACCAAAAGTCAGCTAATTGTACTCGTGAGAACATTAATTTTAGAGAACAATCCGATGAAAGATCTGCCAAAAAATCTTCTTGTGGTGTAAGAGAGTGGTTGGTTGGTAGTTCACTAGCAAATGGATTCAATATCCACACATCACCGTCATTGGTTTCGGGAAAATATTCATCTAGCTGTAAATGCAATTGTTCCAAGTGTAATTTAATAATATTAATTATTTCCTGTGGAACATTTTTTTCTGAACTCTGGATATATTCTGCCATGGACGGAAATTGTTCGAAGATCTCGGTATCCAATCTCTGAATCCATATCTTTAATTTTTTTTTCATCCCCTTGATTTTGTCCTGAACTTGAAAAATAGTGAGGCTAGATCCCTGCAGGCTTAAAATAAGTCCATTTTGATAGTTAAAGATGTCAGCCAGATATGACAACTTCAAAATCCAATTAGTTTCATGGAACCTATCTTTAAGGTCAAAGTTAGATTCAAATAAAAATAATTTTACTTCTTCTCTCAAATCAAATATTCTGGTTAAAACTTTTCCACGAGAAAGCCACCATACATCACAGTGCATTAACAATTGTTTGTGATCGCTGCCCATTTCTGCACATAATATGGCAAACAATCGAGAATTTAAAGGACGTGCTTTAATATAATTTACAATTCTAACTACCTCATCAAAACATTCCATCAATTCTTGTGGCATTTTTTTGTTGCTAACACTTCTCTGTGGATACAGCAATGAACCCACTCAATAGATATTGCTATAGCTTTTAATTTAGTTACCAATCCACTTTTCCTTCCACACATCGCTCTTGCTCCATCAGTGCTGACACCTACACATTTATTCCAATCAATGTCATTCTCAATCATAAACTTGTTCACAATGTTAAATAGTTCTTCTGAAGTTGTGTGTGATGGTAGATTTACACAAAGAAGAAAATCCTCGTGTAATTTTTTTTCATAATCATAGCGGATAAAAGCAATCAAATTTGCATTATTGACAATGTCAGTGCTTTCTTCTAACTGGATTGCAAATAATGTCAATGCTTTTTAATTCTGTTGAGAAGTTCTTCTTTCACATTTTGGGCCATTTCATCTATCCGTCTTTTTACTGTATTGTTAGACAAGGAAATTAAATTTAAAGACTTACTAGCTTTTTCATCCAGAACTGCTGAGACCATCAATTGAGCTGTTGGTTTTATAATTTCTTCACCAATGGTATGTGGCTTTCCCTTTTCAGAGATGAATAGCGAGACCTCATATGACTCACGAACAGCGTTTTCATTATGGCCACCACTGGCTTTATACAACATTGTTTGGTTGCCACGCAACTCATCACAGATTTTTTAACAAACTCGGGGTATCTTGTTTGTAAATGTCGAGAGAGTTTTGCAGGTTTCATGCTTTCATTAGATAAAACTTGGTAACAAATAACACATTGCGGAGATATCATTTCTCCCTTTTCAATAGAAATAAACCCGAATTTTATATATGAATCACAATATTTACGAACCTTTTTTACGTTAGCATTCACAATTTTGGCACTGGAACAAGTATCTACTTTCGGACTCGTCACTTCATTATTCACGATACGACTAGAACCAACAACATTTTCAGTTTCCAAAGGACACTTTGAAGCACCTAATTTTAGCCAACGATCCATTTTATCAAATAATTAACAAATATCTGCAGGGTTGAAAGTACGTTAGTGAAGTATGTCACTTGACATAGCTAGTAGCTATGTCACGTGACTTTCCACGGGAGCACCTGCGTAAATCAGCGTGGGAGACGTGTTATGAAGGATTTACCCTTCCCTTTTAAAATTAATGCTTATTATTTATTTTATTTTTATTTATCCTTATTTTATTTATGTTTCCAAATTAAAGTTATTATAATTAATATGTGCCTGATCATATAGTTTTAAATAAAGTTTACTTTTATAATTATTATTTGTTTCTTTATTACCTTTTTCTATTACCTACAGCTTGGTCTGTGCTCAACTATGTTACACCTTTAAATACATTTCAACATCTTACATTTACTCCACTTACATTTAGATAAATAAATAGCACAGCCAACAACAACTAAAGAATGACAACCATTATTATTAAATTAAAAATTAACTTTTATTTTGCAACAATTAAAAATTTAAACATTAGATTCTTTAAGCAAATATTTGATGTATAGTGGTCAGAAAATAGTATGTTGCTTTTAAAATTAAAATCTATTAAATTTGGAATTCAACTAAAGAAAAACCCAGATAACAAATTAAAATAACCCAGGAAACAGAATCCACTCTGGTCTGAAGACCAGAGTTTGGTCTGCCTGGAGAGCTGTCCACAAAAATGTTAAATCCCAAAGTAACTCAAAATAATAAAACCAAACACAAATTGTGAATGATAAAATTACAAATGATTAGAATTCAGAATAATAAAAACAAACACTAAATGGTAAAATATAAACTCCCAATTTGTACATGTATCAAAATATTATTCTCAAAAGTACAACAAAAAAAACGAAGCTGCCCGTATCAAAAAGAATTCACCACAGATAAAAAGATTAAAATGCCGAACAGATTCCCAGTTGCAGCGTCTTCTATAATGACAATAATTATCATTTGGGCAGCGATGATTCTAGTTGGTGAATATAGATGGCAGCACCATACCCGATAAGAGCGTGCAAAACGGGCATACATTTTTAGCCCGGCTGAAGCTAATTTTAAGTTGCACTTGCACAACACACATTTAAAACCAGAGAAGACTGGCTGCACAGAAAAAGCACTTATAAAGGAGGCAAGGAAACGCCTAAGTTCTGATCAATACTGGCAGCAGGGTGGAGTTTCACTTCTGAGCAAACTGCACTTGCAGAAAATTGAACACCATCTTTAGTACTGCCAATTTAAACAGAATCGCCAATTTAAACAGAATCGCCAGTTTGACGAAGATCACGGTTAGGTGGAAAAGAGGCTTGCCTTGAACAAGGATACACTCTGATGAAAAATGTCGATATTCAAAGTCAAAGGTAGCTGAATCTGCATCGAGTTGGGCTTGGATAGTCACGATGTCCTCATTAGAAGCACAGTTCAAGATATTAGTCAAGATTCATTCCCATCGAAAGATTTCTGTTGCATCGGAATTTATTAAAGCCATCACTTCGTAAATTCAAAGAAACTAAGCTTACGTGAGAATTGACCATGGACTCCAAAACACTTTTTCGGCGAGCGCCCAGGGTGCTCAGCATGAGCCACGGGCACGGGACTTAAAAATCCTTCTCAGTGAGCGCCCAGGGTACTCAGCATGAACCTGGGCGCGGGACTTAAAAATCCTTCAACCTCTCTGCTTTGATGCCCAGATTCGAACTCCAAAACTTGCCAACCAAATTTCCGCTTCCCAAGAAATGCCAAACTTGGCGAGTGCAAACCTGCTCTCCACACCGAGCGCTCACGCTTATACTGTGGAAGAAATATACGATGTTATGCCAAGAACCGCGAGGTGGAAAATTTCTGCCACGCGGTGACGCATGGTCACTGGATGTCGTGAGGCAACCATACTTGCAGGTGTTCAAGAAAAACCAAGAAGGGACAAATTTTGCTTTAAAAAGTGCCTTTTTTCTGCAAACTCGTAAATGAAATGAAATGAAGTTAACAGCCGAAAACGAAGATCATGAGAATTAACAAAAGTATTTAACGTTTAAAGGCACATTGCGCACAATTTTGAATAATAAAAACATTAAAAATAACAAATTACGTTAAGAGGGGGAATAAATCACCGAAATATTCAAAAACAACAAATAAATTTAAAATTTTGAAGGGAAAGGGGAAAATAACGAATTTTGAGCTATTATCAAATTTTGAACCATTAATTAAATTTAGAATCAAAAATCTCGGCATAACAGAGGCGGGAGATGTTCGCTATGCCCCCTCTATTCAAAACTGACGTCATCCGGTCTCTAGTAGTATTAATGCTCGAAGTTACAAGTGCTTTGACATCCGAGCTACATCAGAGTATCGTCACCATTTAAAAAAATAAAATAAAAAAAGAGTTTCGAAAAATAATGAATTTTATTTTTTTTAAAACTAACTATTTATTAGTTAAATATTGTGTGTTGTTCGCAGACCCCCTAAAACCTTGTTGCAGACCCCCAGGGGTCCGGAGGCCCCAGTTTGGGAACCACTGTTCTATATAGTTCTAGATTTTTGTTATAATAAAGCCGGCTATAAAGTTTCATGAAAGTCCATTAATATTTATGGCTTCTTTCGTATACACAAGAAATCGACCACAGACAGACTGATTGATAGATACCACTCCAAAAATAGTTGAAATGTGTTCAAGAGGTCTTAAAGCGTATATTGGCATCAAAATCTGGAATTCAAAAAATTTTGTGAAAATAATACTTTTTCTATACTATATTGCATAGTATGAGAAAGTAATAAAAAATTAAAACTGGAGTGTGGCTCATCCTGACTTTCTCATATTACAATTCATTTTTTAAGCAGCGTGTGATTTTTTTTTCCTCCTTGAAATCTTGCAACCAAGCCATTTACCGGCCACTCAAACAACTGCTTGTACCCCAGGGTGAGTCAAGTGGCCTGAATTTTCAACCATGCCAGGTAACATGATATAATTGTGATCATTTGGAACAATGATTTTTCTTGATACAGTTAGACTGACAGATAAATGCTACCGATACATCATCACAATATTATCTCCTAACAAAACACAATTAATTTCATCGATTTATGTTTATCAGTTTTGTTTTTCAATTATGTTTAACAATTTGGTGATACTTTTGTAAATTTGACACCATTTAAAAACAAACTCGCCAAGTTAGCTATATCCAATATTTTTTTTTAGCCAAGCGTTATGAACGGACGGATTGAGAAATTGGTTATTAAGATATTGGATTAATAATTCCCACAAAGCAACTGGGATTATTAAGGAAATCGAACATAGTTTTACAAAATACTGAATTTTCATCAATTGAATGTCATTTTTATCAATTTAGTGTCATTTTATCAATTTGGAGAGATTTTTGTGTATTTAGTGTTATTTTGTTTCATTTGGTGACATTTAAAAAGAGTTGCCAATTGGGACGATTTGGTTGACAGACAAATGCTACCGAAACATCATTACAGTACTATCTCCTAATAAAAGACATTTAAGTTAATTGATTTGGCAACATTTTTATCAATTTGGCAACATTTTCATCAATTTCACAACATTTAAAAAAATTGCCAAATTGTCGATATTCCGCTAAATTCATCACCAAATTTTTTGCCAAACGTTAATGAGATGAATGAACGAACAGAGAAATGGGTTATTCCTATAGTAAATTTTATATAGCTAGTGTTTTTTTTACTGCAAATTTTGCAAGAAAAATTTTGAAAAATCTGTATTGTTGGCCCAAATGATTACAATTATAATATGTAACCCTTCATTTTAAAGGGCTTGAAAAAATCTTTCAAATGATACCATATTTGACAATGTACCCAGGGGCAGGGACTAATGACATTGCAAACACAAAAATTGTATCTCGACTTTTTTTTACAACAATGAAGCTATTAAATCTTGTGATCATTGAGCATTACATAATCCCTTTTATGCATGATTATGTCAAATTTTGTCCTATGCTGCCATGATAAAAAATTATAAAATTTTGAATAAACTTCGAACTTTTTGCTTGAATTTAAAAAATTCTATCTAGTTCTAGATTTTTTTATAGTAAAGCTGGATATAAAATTTCGTGAAAATCTATGCAGTAGCTAGCGTGAAAATATTTGCAGTAGCTACCATTTATGCAAGAAATCGATCACAGACATACAAATAGACAGACTGAGATCATTCCAAAGATAGTCAAAATATGTTCAGGAGGTGTATTGGCATCACAGTTTTTAATTTAAAAATTTTCATGAAAACAGTACTTTCTCTTTAGTATAATACATAGTATGAGAAAGTAAAAATGTGGTCCCTGATGAAAAGTAGTTAAGAGCTACTGGCTGAAATCATTTAGACAGCAAAATGGTTTACATTTAACTATATATTGGGATAATGATTGAATGATCAAGTATTCTGCCATTTTAAAAAATAAAATAAAAATTCCAGATGCAATTATTATTACTGTTGTAATTAGTATCTTTACTACTTACTATATTTCCCTTTTAGATATATCTGGTCCTATGCCTGATTCATATAGTCCTAAGTATGTTGAGGCTGCATGGTATTCCTGGTGGGAAAAATCTGGATTTTTCAAGCCTGAGTATGGAGTAAGTTGGTTTCTGATGCATAAATTGTTTATAAATATAAACATTATTCCTCTTTTAATATTCTTGTGATATTACTCTGAACCAGAGTTTTTACACTGCTAGTAGTGCATTTTAAATACTCAAGGACCACCTAAACAGAACTCTTTTTGGTGACTTCTATAATGTTATCATTTGATCTTATGAAATTTCTATTTTACACAAAAGTAACATTACATTAAGGTCACTAAATTTCATATGCAATTTATCATTTACTCTAAAAGAATAAATGATAAATTGCATATGAAATTTATTCATTATTTTAATTTTCATAAAATCAGAACTAATACTTTATTTTGATTTTGTTTGTAGTTGAAATATATACACTGGTGGAAAATAAAATCCTAATGCCAAGAAGGAGTTGTGCTAAATAAACGAAATTTGGGAGGCGCGTTTTTGCACATGAAAGAGGACACCTATTCACATTTTGCATTAGACAAATAAGAGTGGCGCTAGTTGTGCCACTATGATCATGCAAATCACGTTTGCTTTAAATATGCGATGTAAATTTCGTGAGCGTTATTTATCGTCCGGATTGGGCGTTGTGAGCTAGGTTTAAGTCAAGAATGCCTTTAAGGAGACGAAGATGGCAGTATCAGCAGTTTAGTGAGTTTGAAGGAGGCCATAGAATAGGGCTACGAGAAGGTGGAATTTCTTTCCGCGATATTGCAGAAAGACTTGGCAGGGATATATCCGCTGTGCATGATTGTTGGCAGCAGTGGTCACAAGAAGGCACTGTCTCAAGAAGACCGGGGTTCGGCAACACACAGGCCACTATTGAGAGGGAAGACCGTCGTATTCGCCGCATGGCTGTGGCGGATCGTACTGCATCTGCAGCAGCAATTAGAGCTTCTGTTGGCCCCAGAGTGACAGTGAACTGCCTGCCGTCTTTCCTTGGTCGGGGATGATTTCTCGCCGAGGGAACTCTAGCGGATGTGATGACTTCAACGTTTCTGAGTCCTTCCAGATATGGAGGTAAGCGACCATTTCAGTTGGAGGCTGCTGCCTCTACTGTCTTGTGTTCTGGTGAACTGAACCTCCTGATGTATCCTCAAGATCTTCTGAGCTAAAATGCTACTAAATTAATTCCCTGAAGTGAAATAATTGGATTTAAGTAAATTAACAGTTAAGCCTTACGCGTTCCTCGAGTGTGTGATTTCTCTCCATGACCATACCATAAGTGTTATTATGTGATATTAATATGTAAATTTGGAATTAATTATTTATTGAATTGATATTTAAATTCCGGAAAAGAGCCGATGATTTTCAGTAGAAGAGGTCCAGTGGTTTAAAGTTGATTACAATTCAGAAATTGTATTTGTTATGCTAACTCCTTTTCTTAAGAATTTAATAAATTGGAATTTGAAATTAAACTGAGTTTTTATTTGTGTTGATTTATGTATTTTTCAGCTCTGGATGAGTTCTTAAAGGTAAAGGTATTTTCTCTTTATTTTGGATCTTGGTTGGGTTTTCCACAGGTCATTGGAATTCTTCCAATTGACGGGAGGTGTGTTTAGAACCTGGGTATAAGAAATTTCCTGAGAAAGTTAGACTTTCTTGGTCTGCCGTGTCGGGCGGGAATCCGTTGCGACTTCTGATGCCCTCGGAATTCCCGTCTTGACACAGCGAACTGTAAGAAATCGAGTACTTGAGGGACAGCTCCGAGCTAGATGGCCTGTAGTGTTCATACCACTAACTCCGAATCACTGCCATCTGCGAGGTCAGTGGTGTCAAGCTAGAGCTCATTGGAGGACGGAGTGGAGATCTGTTGTATTCTCAGATGAGAGTTGTTTCTGTTTTGGTGCGAGTGATGGTCGTATGTTGGTAAGAAGGAGGCCAGCTGAGCGCTTGGAACCAAGCTGTCTGCTGCGTAGACACACTGAAGCTGCACAAGGAGTTATGGTATGGGGAGTTATTTCCTATGACAGCAGGAGCACTCTTGTTGCTATCCCAAGCACCTTGACAGCAAATGTGTACATCAGACTGGTGATTGAACCGGTTGTGCTGCCATTCATGAACAGTATTCAAGAGGGTGTTTTCCAATAGGATAACGCTCATCCTCATACCGCTGCTGTCACCCAATGTGCTCTTCAGAGTGTCGACATGTTGCCTTGGCCTATGAGATTACTAGATCTTTCTCCCATCGATCACTTATGGGGCATTATTGGAAGACAAATCCAGTTTCATCACAATCAGCATTAATCGTTGCTGACTTGACTGACCAAGTGCAACAGGCATGGAACTCAATCCCACAAAATGACATACGGCACATGTACGACACAATGCATGCAAATTTGCAAGTTTGCATTCAAAATCATGGTGACTACAACGGTTATTAATGTACCACCGTTTCATATTTGAAATGGGTCTTCTCTCTCATACATTAACCTGTGATCATGAAACTTTAATCAAATAAATATGTTACCTACACAATTGCTTTGCCTAAATTTTATTCCTCTAAACTAATTTCTTCTTGGTGTTGGGATTTTATTTTCCGCCAATGTATATATATATGTGTAATATAATTTTTGAAATTGCCCTTATTCTAAATTGCACCTTTTCCAAATTCATATTGATTCATACTTCTTATAAGCCATATGCCCAAGATAGGCCACATGCCAGAGGCTTAATCTAGTTAAGGAATACTATTCATTCTTTCACCACTTTGTATTGTTTACTTTCACTTAACTTAGCACTAAACATATCAAATTAGGTCTAGAAGCATATCGAAATCGCTTCAGAACCAAATATCATGTCTTTAAATGGTACAGCTTAGAATTCCTTCATTCCTATGATGAGGATAACTACTAGCACATACAGGGGTTGCACAAAATAATATGAACACCTGTGAAAAGAGGTAAAATCTTTATTAATAGGCTGATGTCCCTCCTTTTACATGAATTACAGTTTGTATTTGACATGGACTGGACAAATACAAGTCATGCACAAGAGTCATAGGGATACGTAGCCACTCCTCCTGCAAAAAGGTCACTAATTCAGAAAGTGTCCTTGGAGGTGGAAACCGACTGTACAGCTTGCCCTCTAAAATACCTCACAAAGGTTCAATTATATTAAGATCAGGGGACTGAGGGGCCACATGAGGTGTTGTACTTCATCATCGTGTTTATTAAACTAGTATCGAACAATTCCTGCAGTGTGAATGAGAGCATTATCGTCTTTGTACACAGGTCATTCATCAGAGAAAAAAGTTTGCACCATTGGATGAAGATGGTCGGCCAGAATTTTGATATAATCTCATGCTGTAACCCACCCATGCAGGATAACAAGTGGGCCGAGACCACAGTGTGACATTGCACCCTACAGCATCACTGATCCCTCTCCATGCTGAACGTTAAGAAGGAGACAGTCAACATGATAGGCTTCTGCTGGCTTTCTCCAAACGTAAACATGTTCGTTGTTCTGGAATATGAACGACGATTCGTCTGACCAGATGACATTCTCCCATTGTTGTTGTGTTCAATTTTTATGCTCATGACACCATTTTCGTCATTTCAAGGCATTGCATGGTGTAACCAATAGGTTTGGAATCGCCGCTCTACCGTGAATGTTTGCCGCATGCAATTCACGCCAGATAGTTTTTGATGATACAGCTTCCTGTAGATGTGTGTTCATCTCAGATGTTATCTGGGATGCTGTTGTCTTGTGCTTTCTGGCCACAATGTGCTTCAAAGCCCTTCTGTCTGTATCAGTCAGCTTTGACTGTCGACCACTGCTTGGCAGATGATATCTTTCCCTGTTTGATATAAGCTATCATTACAGTCAACACAGTACTTTTCCCGACACCAACAAGGGTGGCCATTTTTGTTACTGAGGCTTCGGCAAGACAGGTCCCAACAATCATTCCTCTTTTGAAATCTGAGAGGTCAGCCATAACGAAGTTTTAACACTGTAATATATTTTGCATCCGACCTCTATCACTGCTACTCACAGACTGATGTGTGTACATTCTCACCCGCTAGCTGGCACGCTTCAACACTAGAGGGCGGGAGTATACGACAGGTTTCCCTCGAGTATTGTTATTATTTAGGTGTTCATATTATTTTGTCCAACCCCTGTATTTTGCATGCTCCTAAAATATGGGACGTAAGCCCTGCTTCTATTAATGTAATTGTACTTCTATTAACCTAAAATCATGTAAAATGTGTATTTCAACTCCTCGTCCAGACAGGGTGATAGCAGAATAATATTTGAATGTTTATGACTGGGTCAAGACATCATAAATCGACTGCATTTGTACTATTTTGGATTTTTCTTTTCTACATTAAATATCCTAATTATTGATGTGATGTGACCAAATTATACATTACATTATACGAGTCAACAGAATATAGCCTTCTTGTGAGGACCACAAAGGATTTCAAACTACATTGCGTCTTTGTTTCCAAGAATTGTAAAGTTTTACAAATTTCTTTTAGAACTATTTTAAAATTTCCGAACTGTACAAGAAGCATTACCCAAGATGGTTGATTTTTTGACCTTATAAAATGAGTTTTGGTGTTTACAGCACAAGTGGAATTGATTACGAATGCTGCTTCTTTACCTTCATATTTTAGTAATTGCTCTTTAATCATCTCATCAGCTTAAAAGAAATTAATGCCTTTTCTTTGTCTATGAACGAAGTACAGTGTTGTGCTTTTTCAATAACCTAAACACATATTTTTTCAAAAATACTTTTCACCCATTTTATCTTCAACTCTGTCCTTTTTAAGCTGTCGGCATTTAGATGACCATCTTTCACCACTGACATGACAGATTATATTTTCTGAATACCTTTATTTACACGAATAAAGGGCTTCTTCTCCTGTTTGGGTTAAATAACTGTGCCTCTTCAACCTACTTCTAGGTTCTATACTATAAAGTATAGAACCATATTTACTATAAAGTTCCTCATATAATATATACTCACTTTAAAACAAAACTAATTTACTCTTCGCATAGTGTGTCAAAGCCATAGAACATGTGTGTTTGTCAGCTTGCTTCAAAATGTTTCCAAGCATTCTTCTAAATGAAATTTTGCAATATATTTCTGCTTACATTAATTTTAAATTAATCATATTCATCCCTTTTCTTTTAATATAGATTTATGCATAATATATTTTATATCAAATTTAAGTGGGTTTCTGTTAGTGCACAGCTTTTTGAATTATATCTTTTCAAATTTCATATACTTTTGTTTAAATAAAATTAAGGATAAAACGTCTTTAAAATGAAAGGTCATTTATTGAAACATTTTTAAAATTGCCAGAGTGCTTTCAGGTGTTAATACACCCTTCATCAGTGGCTACATGAATGGTAAAACATGGAATGTTCATATATAGAGACCAGTTATACAGCAGATTTGCATAAAAATATAAAATGGTAGATGAACTTACTATTAATTAATACAAAATAATCCAAGAAATATACACGGAAAATACAAAAATTACTTTTAACGCTTTCAAAATGTAAAAATATTACAAGAAAAGTACTATCAATACATTATTTAGTTACAGGTAAAGCAAAAATGCGGAAAAATCGTCATGTGTAATTTCAATGAGAATGATGTCATAAATAACTATTAAGAGATTTGAATTGCATAGAGTTGAGAATGAATCGCCAAGCATAACTTAAAATTTGAACGGGATCAAAATTACACATCAACTCATGGTAAATATAAATAAAGAGGGATTCATAAAGGAGAATATTATGTGGATTGTTACAACAAACTAAAAGGAAAGTTTTTTTCAAAAATGGGCAGAAATTTATCATTAACCACATATTGAGCAAGAGCCGTAGAAAGTTTACCACATTTGACATTGCGAACGTGTTCCTCTAAAAGGCCAATAGTTCATTTTGTACTACCAATGTAAAATTTATAGTCACCATCAGGAGATAACAGGAGAACTACATACACCCCAGCAAAGATTTTAAAGTCATCAATATTCCCAAGTTTATCAGAACGAATACGATTAAATAAAGTGATAATGTTAGACTGAGCAGGTTTGAAACCAAATTCATGACAGAAATAAATAAAAGGACGGAAAATCTTAGGATGGTAAGGAACACTAGATTTATGGGCTAAACCATCTTTAATAGCAACAAGTTTAGTATGAAACTGAGTAAATTTAAGGTGAACATGGGCGAAAATCTTATAAATAAACTCAAAAGAATAAGCAGCCTCATGGCCAAGATTAAAAATAAAATTAATTTCATCAGTCAAAGCAGGGATAGAAGAGCAAACATTAAATGTACAATTAAAATAAGTGTTAAAAGAGGCTTTTTTAGAGGATACAGGATGAAAAGAATTAGCGGGGAATACAGGAGTTAGTAAAAGTAGATTTACAGAAAATGGAAGTATGAAAACCAATATCTGAACGGGTGACCAGAGCGTCAAGGAAAGACAAAGAATAATTGGATTCATGCTCAACAGTAAAATTAATCGAAGGGTAAAAATCATTAACTTTATTCAAAAGGTGAAGGAGATCATTTAAATCACTATCTCAAATAATAAAAACATCATCCACATAACTGCACCAAAGAATAGGTTTAATCGTTAAGAAAAGCAAAACCTCATTCTCGAGTTCCTACAAAATGGTCTTGGCCAAAATACCAAATAAAGGGCTACCCATAGGGGCTCCAGAAGTTTGCAAGTAAATAGTGTTACGAAAAGCAAAGTATTTGGTCTCTGCAATAATATTCAAAGCATAAGTGATTGCGTCGATAGTAGGGGTTTTAAATTTGTGATTCTGGAGTTTTTGGCAATAATATCAATAGCAATGTCAACGGGGATACTAGGGAAAAGGGAAATGACATCAAAACTATGGAGAGTACTATTAGGATTAAATTTTGTTTTAAACAGTAAATTAATGAAATTTTCAGTAGAGCTAATGGAAAAACTATGATTATTAAAATACGGTTTCAAGGAATGGGCAAGGGATTTCTCTAAAAAATAAGTAAGTCCTGTACATTTGGAAACAATAGGGTGCATAGGAATTAATTTGTGAAGTTTTATTTGACCAAAATTTTAGGGAGTTGATGTGAAGTACGAAAAACGGCAGATTTTACATTGGGAGGCAGATCAGTGCATTTTTTAAGTTTTACAATCCTAGTATTAATCATCGTAATTGGGAATTTTTTGACCTGGTTTCAGTCCATCTCGTCAATATACTTCTGCATTGAATTAACATAATCAGTTTTATTTGTAAGAACAAGTTGCTTAGTCTTGTCAGCAGATAAAATAACAAGGTCAGGGTTAAATTTAAGTTTCCTAATTTCTACGATTTCAGTATTCAAGGCAATATCATAACTAGAATGCCTATTTTTACTTTTAAGTTTATTATCTTTTTGAAAGGCAGAAATAGACCGATATAAAACAAAATGGCCACAATCTTTATGGTCTTGAGCCACATTAAGAAGAGCATCTTTTTGATTGCTTTTGTTTAGTTTGTTAAGTTGTTTATTATATTACTTTAGATTAATAATTATTTCCTATAAGAATAATATTAATAATGAGGATAATTAAACTATATTTTAAATATTTAGATGAGGACAAGTTTGATGTGGAATCTCCTTGTTCTCATATCATGCTTCTCCCAAGGAATGAAAGTTTAAGAATTTATGATAATTTAATTAAATATATGTTTTGGAATGGATATGGGTAGTTGTAAGACATCCTGGCAGAACTTTACAGCAGAATAAAGTAGGAGCTGATTTATCACCTTTAATTTCTGCTGATAACTTACTCCAGATCATTGACATACTGATTTAACATGCCAGTCCACACCACAGAGGTAAAGCCTCATTTGGAACTGCTAGTTTGTTACACAAGTACTACTTTATATTTTGTTTTATTTTTATAAAATCTATGATTTTAATCCATTGTACAACTGACAAGGTTTGGAAGAAAGAAGCAAAAAAATCCTTACTGAAGAAGAAACATTCAGGTTCCAAAAGACTAAAAATGTGTGACATATTATATTTTATTTAATCATGTATCTTATTATTATCATTTTTACTTTGTTTTATTTTATTTGAATAGTTGTCCCATCACTTTTTAGTCATTTGGAACTTGATTTTTTCAATATTTGTATTTACATAACACTTTGGTTGACTGATCCCACCAACCACCACAAACATTGAGGATGAGAGAATTTGTGTGCAAATTCCTGTGATCCAGAAACTTTTTATTTCTATACTAAATCATCTACATTAATTTCATTACACAAAACACAATATAAAATCTTGGATATATTCTCCGATATTAGTTATGTTACAATTTTGTAGTTATCAAATCTGTGTCACTCTTCAGAACCCATTATTATTTTATTTATTTTAATGATATGATAAACTTAAGCAACTTTTTGTAAATATAAACAATTATACCACCTCGGGAAGAAAAAATCTTGGCCTAGAATGCCCAGGCCTTTCCTTTTTTTGGGAGGGAATTCCATGTGGATTAAGTTATTCTAAGTGTATTTAAAATACATAAGTGTATTTAAAATTATAATGTAAAGCATATTTTATGCTGATACTATGCATAATAATAGATAAATGCCATAATAAGGCAATTTTTGAATTTTTTTATTAGTACTTGAAAATGCACTCTGCATTGCCCGGGATTTAAGATAAGCAGTAGTGATATAGCCATGTGTGCATCCATGCAACAGTTTTTTTTTATTTTTGTTATAAGCAAACATATTGTTAAAACTTTCTTTGGTTTTCAGAAATTCACTGTCAGTTCCAGTGTAGTTTTATAAGAGATTTGTATCTTAAATCCCAGGTAATGCTGTAATGTTCCAGAAAATGTACTCGGCATTGCCAGGGTTTTAAGATGCAAACCTTTGATTACAATCACATTGGAACTCTCAGCGAATTATCGAAAACCAAAGACTGCTTTAACAATATGCCCACTTATGACAAAACAAAAGTAAGCTGTGCTGATGGTGTTAAGATGGAAACTCTGTGAGAATATCTCAGATGCCTCTTGTCTTGGGAGATTACATTTTAATATATGTAAAGTATATATTTTTTAAAAATTAATGAAAATTTGTGTATTAATAGTATGGATTATGTTAAATGTTTTGAAAAATAATTTCTTGATCTTTCTGATAGTGTCAAGGTGGAAAATCTGTGATATTTTCAGTTGCTGAAGTATTGATTTCTGTGAAAATCGCTCAAAATTGTACCAAAATATAAAATAACTCAGAAATTAAATCGAATTAAAAAAATTCTATCCAAGGTGCATCTTCTCTGGTCTGTGTACCTATATATTAAATTTTATAACAATGTGCCACTTAAATTTTCTGCTACAGATGGCCAGACATCTTCCTTTATTATTATAGATATGAAGAGCTTAAATTACAAAATGTAGTGATGTGGAGAAAACTCATGACAAGAATTTTTTTTAAACTAATTGAATTAACAAAAACTGGTCTAGCGCACTAAATGTACAACTGTAGAACTGTTACGTGATAAAGTTTTAAAAGTGTAAGGATTAATTGGTATTTACAACTAATTAGGATAATCAACCAATAGAATAAATTTGTTCAAAAAAGTAAATGCTTGAATAATTAATCTACCTTTTCATCTAAGATGCTCATTGTACTGGCATTGTGTAAAATCAGCCTCCTATTCAGAGTAGTACATCTTTTCAAAACTCTTGGTGATTGGAGGACTAACACAAGACATTATGTCATACACACAGGAACATGGCAGATGTCTTTTGTCTATGAAGGCGATTGCTGACCATATGGATGCATGAACTTTACTTTTACATCACCTTCATCCTCATGTTTTGAAAGTACTAATTAAAAAAAAAAAAACGATGATTGTCATAAATACATGCAATACATGAGTTTGTATAGATCTGTTATATCATGAATGCAGGTGGTTGCCCTCCAGAAAAAAGGAAAATGATGAAGTTTTCATTAAACTGCGATTCTTTTTCTTCCAATAGAATCTTCAGACATATTGGTGAAATGGTGAAATCCACATGTACCAGGAATAGTTTTTGTTTTAAAAAATTGTGCTTCTAGCTGTTGATATGTTTCTCAAAATGTTTCTTTAATTATCATCAAGAATTTTATGTTTTTGACTCTTGCCTCACAGAAATTAAGGACTTTTTATGCTGAATCTACTGCGTTTTTTTTTTTTTTTTTCATTTTCTTCATTTATTTATTTATTTATTTATTTTATTTTATTTATTTATTTGTCAAACTTCCCTCAGACCTGTAATTGTTTGGGCCCTAGTCTAAAACATATGCATTTCATACTTTTGAAAAATATATGCACAGAGATAATTTAAATCAATCAATTGCTGTGCAATATTTATGTTGATGAACACAGTATATCATGGTCATCTAAAATTAAAATTATATTTCAGAATGGCAATACCATAAATGTAATTAATCTCAACATAAATGACATTATTCCCACCTTTTTTCTTTATTAGCCTTTTAAAACATACTTTTAGGTTCAATTAAAAAAAATATTGGGCCTTGGTTATTCTTGTGCATACCATAATATTCAATTATGCGATTAAAATGTTGGTAATAAAATTACACTAATTAAATTATTTTAGTGTCTCAGAGGTAGACAATATTTATACAGTATTATTTTGTTTTCAGAAATCTGCATACTTTTATTGATACGTTGTAAAATTTTGGTAGTGATATGTAGATTAAACACTGAAATATGAATTTTTTCCTTAAGTACGTCTCTGAAAGTGGAGTCTTAGAATAGCCATCTATGTGCAATTTTTCAAAACTTTTATATTTTATAACTCTGAAACTAAATGGTCTAGAGAGGAAAAAATATAGGAGTAATAACTTGGTGGTAGTAACAAGTAAAAAAAGTTTTATGAAAATCAGAGTTGGTGGGTATCGTTACAAAATTTAAGTAGGTGATATGACATGGAATGGCCCTATAGTTCTTTAATGATTAACTTACCTTTCCAGCTACTAAGAATATTAGTAATCAAAATGCCATTATTTTTCTTTGACAGCCTTTTAGACCATGTTTACTTAAAAGAAAAGCACCCTGATAACTGTTGTGTCTCATGCTTTAATACTGACTTAATGAAGATGTCTTAACAATTAACTATTTCAGATTTTTTAATAAATTAAAATTAATTAAATTTTATTGTCTCTCAGAAGTAGGCAATATTTATAGAATTTTTTTTCCGAAATCTATATACTTTTATTAATATGTGATAAATATTTAGTAGTGATATGCAGATTGGATATGAATTTTTCCTCAAATACTGTCTCTATAAGTGGTGTCTTAGAAAAGTTATTTATGTACAATTTTTCAAAACTTTGATATTTTATATCTCAGAAACTATGTGGCTTAGAGAGAAAATATTTATATGGATTAATAACTTGGTGGTAATAAGTAAAAAAAATTTCATAAGTTAACCTTCCTACAGTGTTCGGGTCTTTTTTGACCCATATCAAATTTATTTCGTATAGATCTACTATATTTTTGGGAATTTTTCAAAAATATTTTATGACTTTGTTTTCATAGTCATAGTAAATATTCAGTTATGTGTAATTTTTTTTTTCAAATGGTAGTTTTTTTACAGTAAAAATTGTAACACATAAGTCGTTCGGGTCAATTTTGACCCGTGTTGAATTTTTAGTGCATAGGAAAAATAAAATATATAAAATCCAATATATTATTCAATTATTATTGCTGTGACAATGTCTCTATTAATTATTATTGCTGTGACAATTGTATAACCCTGAAATGTACTTTACTGTGGATGAACAACTGGTAGCTTTCCGAGGAAGGTGCTCATTCCGCCAGTACATGCCCATGAGGCAAGCCATGTACAGCATAAAATTTTGGGTACTTTGTGACAATGCTACCAATTATGTCTGGAATATACAGCCCTACCTTGGAAAGAAGCCAGATTCTGCACCAGAACGAAACAAAGATCTCAGGGTTGTCAACGATCTCGTTCAAGGTTTGAATGGACATAATGTAACATGTGATAACTTTTTCACGTCGTATGAACTTGAACAGCTTCTTCTGAAAAAAAAACTGACAATGATTGGAACAATGAGAAAGAATAAGCCAACAATTCTTCCACAGTGGGTTGCAAAAGGGGCCCCAAACTACACATCGAGATTTGCATTCACGAAGGATACAAATCTTGTATCGTACATCCCGAAGAGAGGCAAGTGTGCGGTTCTCCAGATCACTCTTCACCATGACAGTAAAATAGTAGACACAGATACAAAGAAACCTCAAATCATTTTGGACTATAACATCAGCAAAGGAGGGGTAGGCACGTTAGATAAACTGGTCTCCTACTATTCCTGTCGGAAGAAGACAAACAGATGGCCCATTGTAGTTTTCTCCAACATCCTGGACATTTCCGAATATAATGCATTCCTATTGTTTATCAAGAATAATCCAGCATGGAAGATGAGGTCATTTCGCAAAAGGAGAATCTTCATTGAGAAGCTTGGCATGACTTTAGTAACCCGCCACTTTGACGGAAGAAAACATCTGCCAAGGGTTCTAATTAATCACATTTTCTAATTGTCAGTAATTATATATAATTTTTTAAATTATGTATATATTTATATATATTCTTAATTTGACTTTTTAATTATCTTTGCAGAATAGAGATCTCAGTCAAGTAAATAATAATGACAAATTCGTCATTGTCATTCCTCCTCCAAATGTGACTGGTAGTTTACATGTGGGACATGCATTAACAAGCGCAAT
The DNA here is from genome assembly GCA_951213105.1 of Amaurobius ferox. Classification (NCBI taxonomy): domain Eukaryota; kingdom Metazoa; phylum Arthropoda; class Arachnida; order Araneae; family Amaurobiidae; genus Amaurobius; species Amaurobius ferox. Next base: position 93,673,470 of record OX578143.1, on the reverse strand, counting down.
TGAAGACAGCATAACTCGATGGTATGTATTGTAAAATATTCATCTTTGAGAATGAACATGAAAGTAAAACATTCTTGTTTGTTCTTATTTTTATTTTATTTTTTCCAAATGATGTAAATGACATGTTTTCATAACACACTCACCAGGATATAAGGCATCTGAGTAAACATGCCATAAAGACTCCAACATATATTCAAAATACTTCCTGGACATGTTAACCTTGACCAGTCAATAAATAGCACATTTAAGATGCACCGCCACTTACAAATTATGTGCTTTTGCTATGACATAGCAAGAACCTGTCAGCATATCAAGTAAACAGAAACTTAGGGAGTCACAAACATGAGATATTTAGGTATTCTATAGTTCCCACAGTTTTTAAAGCTCTTAAAAACTAATTTTTACTTTATCAGACTATTATTTTCTACAAAATGTTCAAATTTAAGATTTTGGCATAACTCAAGAATGAAATCATGTATTGCTATATGTAGAGACATTATTTTAACATGTGATTATTTGAACTAGTGTTCTTTCAAAACTAAAGATAGAACAGTCATAATTGAAGAAAAACAATAGATCTTTGAAGTAAACTGAAATAATTGCTGTTTTACTGGAAGATTTGGTATCTGCAAACAATTTATCAGAAGGCAATGAGAGGTTAATTCAAGAACCTCCATTAATGGAAAAACTGGTAGAAAAACAATAGATCTTTGAAGTAAACTGAAATAATTGCTGTTTTACTGGAAGATTTGGTCTCTGCAAACAATTTATCAGAAGGCAATGAGAGGTTAATTCAAGAACCTCCATTAATGGAAAAACTTTAATGATATGAGAATTACTTTAATCATGATTAAAGCAGGTTATAAATAACATTTAAAAACTAATAAAATAACTGTATAATACTCAACAAGTGCTAAGTAGCATAAAATAAGAATTTATAGACTTTTATTTTTCTTTCAAGGTCCTCTAAAGAGTAATTAAAATATTTTGGTCACTTCTATAAAATAACTATTAAAATATATATTTCATCAAGTTTTACTAAGTTTTATTTACTTGGGATTTTTTATGTGCATATGTGACAAAAAGAATGACATCTTTGTTTTCTAGATTGCTGTTTTTTTTATATCTATTGAAAGTTAGTTATTCAGAGACTTTTATATGGTAATTTTTTTTGTATATACTTAGAATTTAATTCGCCTAGTTTATTTATTGAAAATTTTCTATTTTTTACTACTATTTATTAAAAAAAAATAATTGCTGATGGCTCTTTTGAGCAATTGTTTAAAGAAAAAAACTTTAGAGGCATTTCATTTGATTTTAAAATTTCCTTTTTTAGGGAAAAAATCTGAAGGCATTTTAAGTAAAACACTCCAAAAGTAACGTGTCGTTATCATGTTCCATGTGGGACTCCAAATTTAACAATTGCCATATCAAGAAATTAACAGATACTTTCTGAAAAGATAATGCCATTGGAATAGATTTGCTCAGCTAAAAGATTCATTTTAGAAATATATATTGGAATTTAATTACAGCCTTAATACAAGATCTAGAATATGTTAGCTTCTTGACTACAATGAAAAAGTTGCCAATAGTTTAAATTCCATTAAAATATTTATGTACTTCATTATGTACACCTTTTCTAGAATCCGGCCACACAGAAAGCTACCATAAGCCTTTGGGTTGGTCGTGTGGTCTGGGCTTTCTACCTTTTCTAGAATGCAATTATGTTTTTAAATTTTTTTTTATATTTATGTCAAGAGGGCCCTAAATGTTCTTAATTTTAAAGTTCTAGAATTTGCAGGTCTGATATCACAAACTGATGTATTAAAAACCTTCTGGATTTTTATATTATCTTCTAGATATGTTAAAGAAATCCTCCTGATTGCCATTAAATTTAGTTGTCAGGTATAAGTTAGGAAAATTGTATCAAGTTTAATTTATTGAAATGTGTTTTCATTAAAAATAATTTTTAGAATTTTGGACGAGTGTAATTTGTTGGTATTTCATTTTATTATGGTTCTTTAAAATGAAACATTCTAGTAACTGAAAGGAATCATTGTGATTACTCATTTATTAATTTATATTAGAAACATGTGTTTGAAATTGGTTTGAATTTTGTGTCCAGGAATAGAATGAAAGGCAAAGTAACTTTGTGGAATCCTGGCTGTGATCATGCTGGAATTGCTACCCAAGTGGTAGTTGAAAAGAAATTATGGAAAGAGCAACAGAAGCGAAGGCATGATTTGGGTAGAGAAAACTTCATAAATGAAGTTTGGAAATGGAAGGAACAGTAAGTTTTTGTTTCTGACCCTTTATTATTATTTTTTTTTTATTTTGATCAAATGATAAAAGTATGCCTATATACTATTGAAAAATACTTATACTGTTGAAAAAAGAACTTAATATACACTGAATTTCAAATAAGAATGTATGTATACAAACAGTTTTTGGATAAATTTAAATTATAATTATGTATTTAATGGGATTACAAAGGAGAATTTTATGGGAAATTAGCTAAATCTTCTTTCTGTAGGAAAAACAATCATGAAAGTTAGACTAAAAGAAATAATAAATACATAATTTTCTGTTAAGAGGTAGACAGCCACACTTCTTTAGAGATCTTGATATTAAATATTTGTACATCAAAATTTTATCATATTTATTATTAAATTAATTTTTATGCAGTTAATGAATAAATTATAAGGTTTTCACACATCCATTATTAAATTTGATTATTGTACTGATTCCATTGTATATTTGTTATATGTTTAGATAACTTATGTATTTGTATCACTATCTAAAATCAGTTTGAAAGATGTTATCATGAAATGTATAGCATGAAACTTTGATTAAGATAAAATATTTGCACTGACTTACCACATTTCATGTCAAGCAGTTTGCATTTTTTCCCCTTTAGTTAAAATGTGCCGTAATTTTATAATTCTAAATTGTTATTCAGATATGAAAAGTATAAAATGCTTTTTACTTTATATAGGAAAGGAGATAGGATTTATGAACAGTTACGTTTGATGGGATGCTCTGTTGACTGGGATCGAGCAACTTTTACAATGGATCCTGTAAGTTATTTTCATTCTGCATCAATTTGTGTAAATTGAATTTTTTTTTTTTTGTAGGACGTTCATTTATATTTTTCTGGTCTTTCTTGATAGTTTTAACTTTTAATAATTGTTACAAATCAAAATTGTTAGATGAGTTTATATCTTATAAAATATGCAAAAAATGCATAGCTAAGTTTGTGTAAAATAAAATTGATCTTTTACTCATCAAGTGTATTTTTTCACAGACTTTTAACAATATTAATAATTTTTCTAATGTAATAACTGACATCAGTAGATCGGTTTCATACTTTCTAAGACTCTTTAACACTCTTTAGCATTGAAAGTGGCTACACTGGCAATAACAAGAAAACAAGAGAACGTCTCTTCTTCTTCTTCCTCCTGTATAATATCCTTGATATCGTACTTCACTGCACTCATCTTATTTAACACTTCTGATAAAATGTCTTGATCTGACAGTTCTCCACAAACTTCCACGTTTTTGTCCAAATTGACGTATTCTTCAAATGTCACACCCATATTGTTACCCCATGCGTCTGGTGGGGGGACATTTTCTTCTATGAACTCAGCTGGGTCAGTTTTATTGGTAAATCCTGCCTTTCGAAAACAATTTGCTATTGTTGTTTCCGTTACTTGAGAACATGCATTGTGACACAATCTTTCTACATCAAGGACACTTATTACTATTTTTTGTTTTTGTCCTTGAAAGAATCTGTCAAGAGGTTTCGAATGAAAAGGCATCTGTAAAAATGCTTGAGATTTTTTATGATGCCCTGGTCCATCGGTTGCACAACTGAAGTCATATTTGGTGGGAAAAAGTAACCTTTATATTATCCATATGTGGAATACAGTTATGCGCAGTGCAATTGTCAATAAACAAGATAATTTTTCTGTTCTTTTGTCGATACATTTTATCAAGTTTCAGCAGCCAGTCTTTAAAAATTTCTGCAGTCATCCAAGCTTTTCTATTTGATCTATACTCTACTGGTTTTGATTTGACATTTTTGAAACATTTTGGATTAGCAGATTTGCCTTGAGGGCACAGTAGCCCACTGGTCAGTGCACGGGAATTGCACTCGGTACACCCGGTTTCGATTCCCTCCGCTGCAAAAAAAAAAAAATACTGCCACTGTGTTCACGCAGAGTACTATCACGTTAAACATATGGGTCCGTAAGAACCTCAGGGGTACGGAACTAAACCTGTAAACCGAGAGGTAGGCCAGGTCCGCACTGCTGTCTCCTAGTGGATTTGCCTATCATGAGCAAAGGCAGCTTTTCACTGCCATCTATGTTAGTCCCAACCAATAAAGTGACTCGTTCTTTACTGTTCTTTCCCCCACTGCAACGCTCTCCCTTAAGCACTAATGTCTTGTCTAGAGCACATTTGAAAAACAACCCAGTTTCGTCAACGTTGAAAATGTCTTTATCCGGTGTTCTCTCAATCATTTGTAAAACATCGTCTTTCCAAACAGTTGCTGCTTCTTGATTCACACTTCCACTTTCACCACACATACGCCTAAAGGAGATTTCATTTCTTTCCTTAAATCCATCCAACCAACCAGTGCTGGCCTTGAAATCACTTTTTCTGAAACCGGCAGAAAATTCTTCCGCTTTTGCTTGAATAAGAGGGGGGGGGGGAGGAATATTTTTGTCCCATGATTGTTTAAACCACTTCAACACGCACTCGTCGACTTCAGGATTGTCCGGTTCTCTAGCTCTTTTGCGATCCTTTACATTTCCACGCTCAGCAGCAGCATTACTCAGAATTTTGTCCTTATTTTTCAAAAAAGTAGACAAAGTGTTCGGCACTATCCCATACTCATTGGCTGCATTTCCTCTTCACACACTTTTCCACATCGCAAATGATAGCAACCTTTTCAGAAAACGTTAAATTCTTATATTGAACGCGTGGTTTACTCAAAGACATTGTGAATGCTCATTGGCAAAACTCTCACAACACTACAGACACACTGGCACTAGGAAACTCAAATGACGTCTGAAGCCGGTTGAACCAACACCCTCTGTAGGTTGAACGGTCAAACAGGTAGCGGGAAGGGGGGTTTCAGCTGTCACGTGTCGAACAGGTGGGGGTATTCTGGAGATGATTTCTTAATGATGAAAGGTCGAAAAGTTGTTATGGTTCGAAAGTTTTTATAAAAAAACTTCTAATTAAGGAAGTTGAACTTCAAATTATCCACGATTTTTTAACATTGGTTTAATACAAAGTTCAAGGGACCAAGAGAAATCTTCAAATTAACGACGATTTCGAATTAGAGACATTCATTTTATCCAAGTTGCACTGTAGTAGTATGCATGCTTGAGGACAAAGCCAGATTAAATATTTTCTATTGCATAAAGCTATAAAAAAATATTAACAACATAAACCAAAATATTTCTAAAGGCTGATTTCCCAAATTTTCTTTTATTTTTGCATAAAAATGTATACTGCACTTGAAATTCACTAATGCTGTAGCTTGTTTACCATTCTGCAAAATTATGTGATTGCAAGACTTTAAATGTTTGTAAGGAAAATTGATTTTTTATCTGTTATTAATCATTGTATTTATTATTAATTGAATATTATAAATCATTTTAAAAACTTGGTTGCAAAAAATTCAGTTAAATGAATTTATTTTTTATTGTATTTACATAATTGCTCTGGCTGCGTATTTTATATTAGATATTTTTTTTTATAGAAAGCATGCCGTGCTGTTACTGAAGCATTTGTTAGGTTGCATGAAGATGGACTGATTTATCGAGCTAATCGTCTTGTTAACTGGTCATGCACATTAAAGTCTGCAATTTCTGATATAGAAGTAAGTTTAATCATTATAATTAACCTGAAATAGCACCAGTTTTATGAATTTCATCTTTATCAGTTTTCATTTTTTCTACCATTCATAGTAATGTATAGATAGGGAAAGTATTGAAATAGAGTTGAAAATTGGAATTCAAGTTTTTGATGGATTAACACATTTTGAACTATTTGAAGTACAAGAAAACTATTTTTAGAATGACATCTTTGTGTTTCTATCTGTCAGTCTGTACAATGTATGCATATATGCATTATGTAAATAAAATATATGTTTTCAACCTGGCATTTTGTAAAATTGTTATGGTAGTTGTGGATATTTAGTAAAATGTAAATAACAGATGTTACTCTGGGATACTTATTGATTCAGAAAATATATGCCTTTGAAAATTGCAAAATTTTGACTGAGACTAAATTTAAAAAAGAAAAAGAAAAAAAATCATATCTCATTACCCAATATAGTTACAAACATAAGATTTGTATTAAGCATTTTGTGTATATTACAATAATTTGGTGTGAATTCAAAAATACATTTTTATTCTCAAGCGCACCAATATGAATTTTGACCACGACTATTTAAAGATCTGAATTTATAATTCTGAAATTTTTGTATTACATCCTTGTTAATTTAAAAGTAAAACATGCTAATTTTCAGAAATGAGACTGCTATAAGAATTTTATTAAACAATACATAGTGTTAGATCTACTTTCTGGAAATTTTCAAAATGCTGTAAAGTAAGAATGTGCAAATGATTAAAAAAAAAATTTAAGTTTCAAAAAATGAAAACAATATATAGGAAATATTTAGTATTTAACAAAGAATTAAATAACATATATTAGCGATACAAACAACAAATTGAAGTTTTAAATCCTTAATAACGTGATGTAAACCAATTGGTCTTCTCTATAAACTATATATCAGCAAAATTCTTATAATTGCTGATTTAAGTTCATACTAATATTTCTTGAAGCATAATCTATAATAATCTATAAAATTACCATTAACAATAAGTATATGGCACTTTATAAAAAAAAGTTCTCTAAACATTATATATAGATGTATTTTATTAATTTTATGAATTAAAGACTAATTGCACAATTTTGAATGTTTATGTGGTCCTTTATCTAAGAATAAATTTATTAATTTTAGCAATATTTACTTAGATCCTAATGTAAAAGTACTTTAAAAGTTACTAAAAGTAAAGTATTATTTAATACAACTCCTTAACTCTTAAGAGAATATTTTTTTGCCTGAAGCTAACTTGTGAATCTTATATTAATCAATGGGGGTAAAATAGCTAAATATGACAATGGATATTGAAATATTTTTCTGGAGTTTTTGGTAAAACAGAACTAAAGTTAAAGAAATGCTTAACTTTTAAAAAATTATATTTACTAAATTAGAAGTGTTTTTTAAATGTATTTAAAGTGCGCAAATCTATATTTTCAACTTTGTTTATATGATAAAAAATGTTTGAATTAAGTTTTAAAAATTTCAAAAACAACCTATACAAGATTAAAGATTCTACCCTTTTTTACAAAAAGAAAATTCGAGTTTCGTTTATTTTAATTGATGTAATTAACTATAAATTAGAAAGCAACAATGAATTTTTGTTCCTTCTGCTAGGGTTATTTCAAAGTTCATTAAAATTGAAAGTGACTGATGAGAAGGTGGGTCTTTCAATGGGGAGGTGATTTTTTCATGGCTTTCCCCTACATATTGGTCAATTACGTATTATTGGTACTTTTCCCTAAAGATTAGACTGTAGAAAAAAATTTATTGGCCTTTTTGTTGTTATAGTTCCTTAGAACAATTCCTGAAAGATATTTACTATTGCAAATTCTTTAAAAGAAGAAATAGTGCTCAAAAAGGTTTCTGTTTGATAGTTTTAAAGGCAAAACTCTTCTGCATGCACCCTACCCCCCCCCCCCCCCCCCCTAAAATGAGAGATTATATAAAATTCACAATGAAAAAAGAATCTGGCTATGCTAATGAAATGTTAATCATTTTTGTTTTCCTATGCAATTTGATAGAGACAGTATTGTTCTCAAATTAAGATTTTAAGATATAAGCATGATTTCTTCCTGAACTCATTTCGAACACTTATGGAAATATGCCAGACTGTGCTTGTATGTATGCATGTTGCTAAGCTGTGGGCATGATAACTAATACCAAAGTACATCTATGAAATTTTATGTAGATATATTATTTGAAAAACTTGACATTGATTTACCTTTACACGTGAAATTTGATGTTTTTGGTAACTTTAACTTTTTAGCATTGGATTGGTGATGATTATTTGCAAGCATACTGAGAATCCGAAGATATCAATGTTTAGATATGCTTATAGTGATAAAATCCTTTCCTCCCTCACTGCTAGAATTAACAGTAAGTTATTGTGAGGTGCTTTGTTAGTTCATTTTGCATCCTGACTGAAACTTGCAAATTGATGTCTTTGTATTGAAGAGTTTCTTCTTCTGGAAACTTAGTAGAAATTGACAGAATTGTAAATTGAGTACTAAAGAACCCTTCCTTATCTTCTGAACAATAGTTAGACTTGAAAATAGGCACTCATCTCTCTTCACAGGTCTATTAAACAACACAGTTTGGCGATTAAATAAAACAACTAACCGGCCACTATGTAACAGTAATATTCACACTAGAAAACTTGGAAACTTTATCTAATGCCGAAATTGCTTAAAATACGTGTCAACTATTGTGTGCTATACTCAGCAGTAAATTTCTGATGTCATTGTTTGTAACATACATGATTTTTGTGTTTACACTGCTGTTATGTAAAACTCTTCAAGGGGTTAATGCAGATTTATCAGAAGCTTGCGACTATGCTGACCATGTCGTTGATGTCATCAATAGGTTTAAGACAAAGATTTTAAAAATAATCTGAAGAAGCTTCTTCATTGATGATTGAAAATAGTGGCGTAATGGATATGCCAAAGATGACTGTGAAACAAACCCATGGAGGAAACATTCTAGTTAAAAATTGTGAACAATATTACAAGTTGAATCTCTAAATACAATTTATAGAACATGTGAGGGCACAACTTTGATGGATTTCAAAGACATAATTTGATTTCTTTATTACAGAAACTGATCCCGAACTAATATCTGATAGCTACTCCGGAAGATTTAGATGAATGCTTAACATTTTATGGTAAAATTCTTCCTCGGTCAACCAGATTTAGTGCTGAGTTTTGTGTCTGACAGTCAAAATGGCAAAAGGAAATGGAAAGCCCAAATTCTACAATTGAAGGGTTTTTCAAATGAAGTGCCGCAAGACCTTTTTCTCAAATGTATATAAACTCCTTCAAATTCTATCTACACTGCTAGCCACAGCAGCAACATTAGAAAGAATTTTCTCTGTTCTAAGACGATTGAAAAGATATTTGCAGAATTCAATGAGCAAAACCCAATTCAATGGCCTGGCTTTAGAGAGACATAATTGTGTTTTATTCATAGAGACATAAAACTAAACACTGATCATATCATTGATTGATTTTTGAAATAAGAGATGAATCTTCACATTGTTTCGTAGTGGCAATAAGATAATGTGGAAACTTTGCAATAAAAAATATTTCACTGTAGATTGTGCTTGAGTAAATGTAGCATATTTATGTACTACATGAATATGCCCTACATTTTTGCATAATAGCACATTTACATATTATTTGAACCTTATATCAGAAACCCAATATGGCTGTGGAGAAAGAGCATCTTTTTAAAACCGAATGTGCTCGGATTGTAAAAACACTTAGGGTTACACATATACATGTCAAATAAATAGATTGGGGACACATGCCAGAAATCATTTTTATTGCATTTATTTTGATGTATTATTAATGCATTTCACTGAACTTTCATTTTAACACAGGTTGACAAATTGGAACTTTCTGGTCGGACTCTCCTGTCAGTGCCAGGGCACTCTGAAAAGGTGGAATTTGGAGTTTTAGTGTCCTTTGCCTATCCTGTTGAAGATTCAGGTAGGTTTGACTAATATGTGTTTGGGTTTTATTTATTATTCTTTATTTATCAAATTAATGTATAATGACTGGAAAATAAAGTAGAACACAGGTGATTTTGAAAATTTGCAATATTCGGTTGTGATGCCAACTCTTTTCAATTCTTTAAACCTAACACTTATAAGTATATTTCTGCTGTTAATTTCCAGTTCCCTTTTACTACTTTTTGAAAATAACTTATGCCTTTTTGAGTGTTCAAAATACTTATTTGTTTTATAATTGATTATTAAATGTTTCTTACTATTGGAACTTTATCTACATGTTCCAAAACTACAACAGCCAACCTTAAAATGTATGCATTTAATATGTTGGCTGCCACAAAAGATTCATCAAGTCTGACCCCAGACCCTCACAATCTGTAAATTACTTTATTTAATAGGAAAATGTGAAATTATGAATTTTTTTATACCTTTTAGGACAAAATGAGTCTTGTTTTTGAAAAAAAAAAAAACAGTGCCCAAGTTATCTCATTACCATTGAGGTTTTTAATGGACTTGCTGCAGACTCCCAATATGTATAGTTAGCATGTATTTGCTGTGAGAAAGGTTGTAGTTGATGTTATAGATCGACCGGCCAACTATGAGATAACTCATAGTGGGTATCCAGCAGCAGACTGCCAATTATGAGTTATCTTATAGTTGTCAGCCAACATGTTAATAAACCCACTGGTAAGAAATTAGGGTGTGTTTAAACCAGCCAACCATGACATATGTCTAATATAAAACTGTATTAAAATTTGTAAAACTGTATGTCAAAAGTTATAAAACTGGAGGAAACCTAATTAAAAAATTATACTGTACCTTTTACTTTCATTCTTGTAATAAAAATATAAATAGCTTTTGTACATTACAACTTAAGTATGCCATACATTAATACAGTAATAGGATGATGAAAATATAATTCATAATAAATGTTGAGTAAAAGCCTGGGTGGACTTCTAAAATAAAAGTCTCAAGAATCATTAGTGAAAATAATTGTGAAGAACAGACTAGGAGCAACAGTTAGAAGATATGTTACTCATTCATAAGATATTGGATTTTATTCCCACCGCTTACTTTTTTACTGTTGCTTATAAACCTTTTGCTGATTTATTATTCTTTCATTTAAAATCAGATTTCTTTTCCCCTTTAGTTATAGAAAAGAAATATTCCACTGTACTGTAAAAGTTATAAAAAATTTTATAAAAGAAGCAAAGTTAATATTAATTTAATTTTTTAATTGAAAGAAAAATTAGCTTATTTTGTTTTAACCACAGTTTTTTGATGGTTATTCATGTTTTAAATGATTACTTCTTAATATTTCCTATTTTTAAAAGGGGTTCGATACACAAAAATTTGAAATTTAGCATCAAAAAATTGATTGTTTTTCTTCTTCCTAATTTCAAACCTACATACTCTTAAAAATCACCCAAAATTCTAGATTTCTATCTTGAACCAAAGTGCTCTTTAGAAGTGTAATGTTCAGAACATGTACTATAAACATATGTGTGGGTTTATTTTTTTTTAAATTGTAATATAATTTTGAAAATATTAATTTATCTGAAAAATGTATATTTATTAACCAAAATGTTTGTATGATAAATATAAATTTAGTATAAATTTTTTGGAGAACAATATTAAGAATAGGAATGCATACTTTCATTGCCGAAAATGCAATGATACACAAAACACAAAAGGTAAATTTGTATCACAATAAATTTTGAAGTTTTAGCATTTTAAAGGTAATTTTTTTTAATTTTTAAAAATTTCGTAAATTTAGAAAATGTCTTTTTTTTTTTAATAACAAGACTAATTTTTCATCTGTATAGTGTTTTTAAAATATCGAAATTTGTATAACACCCCCTTCAATTTGCCACTATTTAAAAATTGTCTTTTTTTATATGATAATTTTACAAGGACCTGCTTTAATAAGAAATAAATAATTCACAAAAAAAAAAAAAAAAATTACAAAATATTTTAGCAAAATAGTAAGATTTTAAGCAGATTTGCAGATTTTTTTTATACAGACTTCTAGGTAAAACTGGTTAAGCTCAACCTTGGCTGCTGTGTAACTTATATGCATGTTCAGTATGTCTTATGAATTTACAAAGAATAGTGTGCCTTGAAAAAAAAAGTTCAGAAAGTTTCACTGTTCTAGTTATTACAGTGAAATCTGTCTAAGGCAAAATGGCATGAGATTTAAAAATAATTGTATCTTAAACCAGTGTCTATTTTTCAGAGATTGTATTATAACACTAGCCACCTTCGGCAACCAGCCTGTTCGCTACCCTTGAAAATTCTGACCGTGGCAAACTTGCTGGCGTGATCTTCCAGAAACGTGTAAGGTAACTATTTAGACGGCCAGGAAGTGCCACCCAATTTAGACTGGAACCCAGTGGGGGAGGCATCCACACGGACCGTACCCTCCTTCCCCCTACCGCCAACCTCTCGGAAGGACTTACAAACCCACATGTTTAACATGATCGTACTCCGCGTGAACACTGTGGCAGTTTTGGCAGTGGCTGGAATCGAACCTACCGAGTGCAATTCTCACACGCTAATCACTGGGCTACCGCGCCCTCAACCCCGTGGAGTTAACAAACTTTAGTTTAGTTTAATGCTGTTAAAACTATTAATGAAATTCTAAGGCACCGTGACAATCTCCATAACTTTCTTTTTATTTATTTTTTTATTTATTCAGTGTTTAAGTTTTTTCATTGTGGTCCCAACCACCACCTGATGTAAACAATACATTGCCACAATTCAATCCAGCATAATGAGCCAAAAATCTTATAAAAAGCAAACACTAATTCGGTTTTTAATTGTCCCTAGGCCAAAAACCGTACAAACCATAATTCAATCATTTAAATTTTATAATGACCATATGCTAAGCTCTTCATTCCATCATTTAAAATATCCATTTAAAATATCCATAAATTAAAATATCCATTTAAAAAATCCATATCGTTCCATTATTTAAAATATGAATATATTAATTTCATATAAATATAATAATTTCACTCTGTATACTGTTACCACCACCTGATGTATATAATACATCACCGCAATTCAATCCACCATAATTTAATCATTTAAATTTTATAATGACCATATGCTAAGCTCTTAATTCTATCATTTAACATATCATATAATTTTCTAACCTGATGCACAATCTCCATGGAAACACCGTCTGTCTCTGCGTGCATAGGAGAAAAACTTATTTTGCCGGCTTGCCACCGAGAAATTGAAATCTGAAAATTCTTAAAATACGGATTCTGCAGCTGCTTTTATTATTTCTTGACCAGATTGGGCTTGTAAGAATACATGATGTTTGAGCTTTCTAAAAAAGTAAGTTATTAGTCAAAATTCTCGGAACTTTTCCCGATGCAAGGATTTAAAAACAAAAGTTTGGTTTCTTTAGCCGAAAGTGACTTTTGTTTTAAAATCTTTAAAAAATATTAGAATTTGTCCCTGAGATTTGAAATTGATATATTTTTACTCGCAATTGTCTGCTCTTTCTGGTCGTGTTATTTATATTTTTCTATGACGTCTGGATGGTGGGGAAAGGGAAAAAAACTGCCAAAATTGCATAAAACATTAAATAACAAAAATAATAATTCAAATTTTAAAAATCGGTTTTCACGTGTTGCCCCCCCCCCCCCCCCCCCCCCCCCCCCCCCCCCCCCCGGTCTCCGATTGCCAAATTTCATAGCTCTGCAATGTGCACTCGCTGAGCCTATAGTGTATAAGACAGACACACAGACATTGCCTTTTATTAAATAGATATATTGAGTCCTGGAATCATATTTCCATATTAAACAGAATTGTGTCTCTTGATCAGATCCAGTTTTACATATATTTTACTGCTGTCAAAGAATAGGGTGTAATGTTTATAAAAAGTTTTTATTTCAGTTTTCAACAATAAAGGTCTGGTTTTTGTTTAATGCGTCATAATTAACTGTGATTGCTTATTACAAACATATGATTGTGGTTTACAAAAATGGAATTATCTTTGGCGTAGTGTTTATTACTATGTAATTCAATATTTATTATTTTGGTGCTTTTTAGATGAAGAAATAATTGTGGCAACTACTAGAATCGAGACAATGCTTGGGGATTCAGCAGTTGCTGTGCATCCGAGTGACTCCCGTTATGTTCACCTTCATGGGAAATATGTCTTACACCCTTTTTGTTCAAGAAGAATGCCTATTGTCTGTGATGATTTTGTGGACATGGAATTCGGAACAGGTAATTTTTTTTTATCACTTATTAAAATTTTGTTTATTATGTTAGAATTCTATCTATCCAGATAAAATGTAACGAGATAATTCCAAAAAAGGATAATTTGGCTATCACAAGAATTATCTAAAGCAGTAATCAAAAAAATAAAAACATTGCAAAAGATATGGAATAATTAACAATATAATTATTATTATACAATGCAGCATACGGCTGTTTTAAGAGCATGTTAAATCCCTTTCATCAGTGCTAAACAGACCCAACAAACCCAAAGTTAAAAAGATGAAATGGGCCCAAATGAAAGTCGAGTGTCGTACAGAACAGAGCACCAGGCGCGAAGCGCCTTTAATCTCCAGTTTCAATATGTGGTTCTTATCGTCAAACTGTGACATTAATTCAGTGACCCTAATTGGAGGTTTGAGGTTTTTATTTACTACTTTTTTATTATTTGTCCTAGCTCCTAGTGTGGCAGTTTGTTACACATTTAGAGTTTAAGCAGTTTGGGGGGTTGATGCAGATCTGAGGGTTACCTAACACTTTTGCAGCTTAGAGTTTTGAACATTAGTCGCGAGTTTTATTTGATATCAGATGTTTGAGGTTGGATATTTAATTCCGATTATCGATGTTTAGGACCGCGCGGGGTCTCTTACGCGATTTTGCCTTGCGATGATCATAGTCATGCAAATTGAATAACAGTTCATTTGGAACGGATGGCAAATTTTTGTAAAATTTAAGCGCTAGCTTTTTAATTTGGGCTCTAACAGTTTTTATTTTGAAGTCATTCCTAATTACCGAGTTCCTTAAATACCTGGGAGCTTTCCTGATAATCCGTAGGATTTTGTTTTGTTTTGTCTCTAGGAGGTCTATCGTAGTTTTACAGGCATATCCCCATACTGGTGCTGCATACAGCATTCCCGGGCGGATGACCGATTTATAAATTAGCAGTTTGTTTTGATGATTGAGATTTCCGTTTCCTATCATTGGATATAAGGCTCCTGTAGTTATATATGCTTTTTTGATTAAGTTCGTTACGTGCTGTTTCCAGGTTAGGTGGGAATCTATCGTTACACCTAGGTATTTAGTAGATTTTTCCGCGCGTAAGGCATGATTGTTTATATACAATGGCGGCGGCGGTTTGTTTTTCCTCGAGAAATAGATCCAATGACATTTGTTGGGGTTTAATTTTATTCGCCATTTTTCCAGCCATGTTTGGAGTATGTCTAAGTGTTGTTGTAGCTGTCTGTGCATTACTGAGACATATGGGTGTTTTGCAAGTATCGCACTGTCGTCTGCATAGAGTGCCAGCTCTGTGTTTGGAGTCCTGGGGATGTCGTTCAGGTATATGTTAAAGAGTGTTGGGCCCAGGATAGAACCTTGCGGTACACTACTTTTAATGAGCTTGGGTGTTGATAAGTTACCTCCTACTCTGACTTGAAAGTGTCTGTTATTTAAGTATGAGATTAAAAGTTTGACAAGAGCGTCAGGGACTTTTAAAGTGATCAATTTGTACGCTAATCCACAGTGCCATACTTTATCAAAGGCTTTTTGTATGTCCAGAAAAATCGCAGCTGTGGGTGTCTTACTATTAAGTCCAGAAGATATGTACTCTACCACTCTCAGCAATTGATGAGTGGTGGAGTGCTTTGGCTGAAATCCAAACTGCTCCGGAATGAGGATGTCATTCTCACTAAGGTGCGTGTTCAGTCTCTTAAGAATTATTTTCTCAGTAATTTTACTAAGTGTCGGTAGCAAGCTAATTGGTCTGTAGTTGGCTGGAGTTGTGGCATCCTCACCTGGCTTGGGGATTGTTATGATTATCGCTTCCTTCCATTCTTTGGGAAAGTAATTAGTTTTAATATTTTATTTATTAAGATAGTCAAGTAACATATTACGTTTAGGGGTAGGTTTTTAACCGCAATATTTCTGATTTTGTCGTGCCCTGGGCTTTTACGATTTTTGAGATTTTTGATAATTTCTACTATCTCCCGCAGGGTGGCTGGGTTAATCTCAGCCGTTACCGGGGAGTTCCTGAAGTTATTTAAAGTTTGTCTAACCATTCTTAGGGTATCCTGACACATTAGATCATGGTTTGGTTGGAATTGTTTTTCATAATGGCTTGCGAGCGCCTCGGCTTTTTCCTCATCTGAGTACGCGATTTTAGCGCCATCCATTAGAGGCGGGAACTTAATTTGAGGTTTCCTGAGTCTTTTTGCGAATTGCCAGAGCGATACGTCTTCTGGGCTAAGGGATTCGATTAATTCTTTATACTGTTGCTGCTTTTCTGCGACAATTTTTCCCCTGACTTTGCACGTGAGTCTATTAAGCTCCCTTTTAAGGGCGGGATCTCTGTTAGCCTGCCATGTCTTACGTATTCTATTCCTTTGCCTGACTAATTGTTTGACATGGTGGGAAAGTGTGGGTAATTTTGGAGACTCACGATGTGTTGTGGCAGAGGCAATTGCTCTCTTGATTTCTGTTGCGAGTGTGTGCGTGGCAGAGTCAATATCCGCCGTGCTCATTATGTTAGGTACTGCTAAGTGCGGCTCGAAGAGTGCTCTTTTGAATACTTCCCAGTTGACCCTCTCTTGTCCCAAAGAGGCTGGAAGAGGTGTGTTCAGGTCGAATGTCACCAGTACCAGTAGATGATCCGAGTCGAATTCATCCAGGGTACTAATAGTGTGAGCTGGGCCCAAATGGAAAAAAGAGATGGTATATATAGTACCCATGATGGTGGATTCAACACCCCCCCAACAAAACAGCAAACTAAGGGGAGATTCAATATCTACCCAAGAGAGCCAATTAGAAAGTAGAATAAAAGTAGACCAGCCAATCAAAATGATGAGTACCCCTCCTCCTCTTTCATTGGTGCCTATTTCATTTTTTTGACTTCAGGTTTGCTGATTTGTTTAGCACTGATGAAGGAAATCCAACTGCATTAATTGAGCATAGTTATATTGCTTACTTTTTCTTATCAAAAACAGTGTCTTCCAATCTTGCAACACATACCCATTTTTAGGCTTTGTCGCAATGTCAAATCCTGGTCTAAAAAGCAGGTTAT
This sequence comes from Amaurobius ferox, assembly GCA_951213105.1. Lineage (NCBI taxonomy): Eukaryota > Metazoa > Arthropoda > Arachnida > Araneae > Amaurobiidae > Amaurobius > Amaurobius ferox. The sequence goes on along the minus strand of OX578143.1, from coordinate 93,656,268 downwards.
GCAGCAATGTATCTTATATCCTCCACCACTCACATTACATTATCAATTGCACCATGATGCTCAAAAGTTTTAATGACGATAATAGTACTAATTAACAATGTTACTGTTATTGTGGTATATATTGTAACTACCACAGGAATTCATAGAAAATAAATAGCAAAATTTGTGAAATATTCGTCAAAAGTTTCAGAAAGTCATACGTATTCTATGTAAAGTTAAATTAAATTCCAACAATGATTAAACTTCAAATTATAAACTTTTTCAATGCAATAATTAAAATTGTGAGCATATAAATAATTTTTTCTTGCATTTTACATCTATTGTAAAATCCCATACCTTAAATAATATAGGTTTAGTAGATTTTTTGTGCTGTACAAAAAAGGTAAGCTTATCATTTAAATAGGCAGTGTTTTGTTAAAAGGTTGATACATTATACATTCATTGCTTTGATGCATTCATTTACATGTGACTTTCATGGGCAAAACTCTGATTTAAAATTACAATTTTTAAGAAAAAATGGTAAAGAATGAGTAAATTTTCACTGCAATTATATTTTCACTGCAAGCACTACCCCAATTATAACTCATCACACAATTTGTTCAAAGGCATAAATAGTGCAAATAAATTATATATCAATACTGAACTATAGAACAATGTATATTAAAATATTGAAATTTTAATTTGGTATTTATTAGTTACTTAGTGAAATTTTACTCTTCTAAAAACTGCTATGAAACTTTTATTGATTTGACATAAATTCATTTTCCAATTAAAAAATTTAAAATGAAGAAAATATGTAAGCTAATTAACAGTACAACTGAGCAAAAAATATTGCCACACTGCAGCAAAGAATATTTAGTTAAAAGTGCTATCTGGTGGAAGATTTTACTCAGAGATTCAATAATTTGGAAATTCAGGTGCAAGACTTGGCATGTTGCAAATTCCTCTGTCCTCGATCCACATGCACAGGAGCAATAATTTGGTCCGAGGTTCAGCAGAAACTTCATCACCTAAGCTATGCTATTATGACTGCTGCTTTATTGAAATGAGCATGAATGAAAGTGTTAATTTTCTGTTTTAACTGTTTCTTTAGGCTGTAGATGCATGTATCAAATTCCAATATTTCAAGCAAGTGTTACAATTTTTTGTTAAATGCAGAAGATTTTATTTTAATTATTCCTCCAATTCTCATGATCTGATGATGCTATACTAGCCATACCGCAGCATTTGCCACTGCTTTGATGATTTATCAGTAAACCTCATTTTCATTTGAGAATCCTATTAAGAGTTGGTTATTTTAATAAAAATATCAATTATTTTTGGGTTATGGTATTAATTTAAAGGTTACAAAATTTTAGAAATAAACATTAGTTGTTCAGCAAATTTAATAGATAGAAAAATTATTTAATTTTTTCTATATATATATATATATATATATACATTTGTTAAAGGGAATCAATAAGCAATTGGTTTAAAAATTGGTAAAAAAAAGCTCAGGTTAAAGTTTAAAAAAGAAAAAAAAATCATATATTTAATACTCATAATAAATTTCAATATTTTATAAAACAATAACATATATTAGCTTTTTCATAGTTCAATTTTGTTGAAGATTTATATTGTTCAATATTGTATAAAAGAGTACTTTCAGGTACTAATCTGAAGGTCTCGGTATTCTAATTTTGAAATACAGCAGAACCTATATATAACAAGCTCACGTTTAGCAAGACTTCAGATTTAATAAAGAAATCATGAACTTTTAATTCGAACAATGTTAATTTAAGCTGGATTTATTTGTTTCCCTCAAACAAAATATCATAGTTCCATGGATTTAACAAACATGTTAGTAAAATATGTGAAATGTCAAGAAAGAGGATAAAAATCAGAGCAAGAGAAAAAAGTTTTTACTTTTACAGTAATAGACTCTGAAGCTGGTGAATTTTTTACTAACTCTGATTGTAAGATGAACTTTATCTTTCTCCTCAGTTTCACTGAAAAAAAATTTCAGAATTTCACAAGAGTCGATGTTTTTGTAATCCATCACAAAAAGTAATGAGTCAAGGGAAAAGAGCTAGCTCAGATAACACAGAACCTCATATAATTAGTTCTTGAATAATCAGGCTTCTACTATACTTAAAAGTACATTTTAATTCTAAACGCTAAGCACTATTAAAAAGTACACAATTTAGCTATAATTTTTTGTACAGTGCAAGAACATTAAACTCTGATAATATGAAATTATGTATGCATATTTGTGCAAGGCTTGCATCTAAAGGCAAAATAAAATGTTATATATTTTAGGGAATAGATGCATAATTGCTGCTTGAATTTAATGCCAAAGATCAGCTAGTTATATATCATATGATAGAATTTTATTTAGTAGCCAGTGATTAACAACAGATAATGATTTATTCCTCATTCTTATATTAATTTATTATGTCACATTTTGTAATGTGAGATGCTTAATCCTTCCCAAGTTGTTAATTTTCTGGGTTTCAGGTAGAAAATGACAATTTGTATGTAAAATGATTTTCATATATAATGTGTTTATAGAATATCTGTGTATTGAATAAAAATTCTGTGTAAAATTTCACATTTAGTTCTATAACAATGAAAACTAGCATTTTTCAATTTTATCATTTTAACTTTAATTTCCACTCTAAAGGTTTTTTGCCTATGTCTATGCTGTAGCAGTTTTTTTCCTCCTCCAAAACACTTTGAAGCATATTTCCTGCTTTTGATTATAGAAAATATCTTTTGAATTACTGTCTCTCCTTTTAAGTTATAATGCTGATTACATATTAACAATTATGCATAAAAAATCATATTTGAGATTAAATATTGAAATTTAATTACTGATTTACACTAATAAAAACATAAAATATAATATTTTTAATATTACATACTAGTAGTACCCCCACACAGAGCATCTGCACTCTAGTGTCTTTTAAATTCTAAAAATAATATATATATATATATGAAAAATTGTAAATCACTATGCAACCATATTTTTGTTTTCATTCTCATTCAATTGAATAGATGGTAGCATTGCAGCATCAACAACAACAAAAAAATTTTGGTAATCAATTTTACAAATGGAATTCGTTTAGCATCTAATTTCATGGATAGATGGCAGTAACTATTGAAAGTTAGGGATCATTAATACAATTATCATTAAAAATTCATCTATGAACTTTTTAAAAATTTTAAATACTCCGTTAAATTCTAGACTTATAGCTTCACATTACAACCAAGATTTATTCTCTGCATAAAGTGTTCATAAAAGATAACTTCTTATAATAATACATAGTTTACTTTAGAACAGTTTTGTGGTTGCATTTGTAAATACAGGCTCCTAATTTTCCATGTTTAATTATGCAATGATCGAAAGATGTACACCATAATTATATTTTCTTCAAATTAGAAATTTTGATATGTCAAGTGGGATATATAGAATAGTCTCCTTAATTCTAGTAGTTTACTGGAATTAGATAAACTTGAATTGAGTGAATTGCCATCAATTCAAGTTGCTTCATTTTAGTAAACCTGAAAAAATCTGTCAGACACAGGGAAATTTTGAGATAAATTATATAGAGTGAGATGATTTCCACTCTATATAATTTATCTCAGTTCAAAATGATCTAGGATATATAAAACTGTGCTGCCTAAGTTTAACTTGTTGTAACTCAAGAAAAGGTTAAAAGTGTATATTTTTGACAATATTAAATGAATATGAACATTGTTATTAAACCTAACAAAAAATAGGCATAGGAATTTTATGTTTTAGTTTAGTTTTATTGAATTTGAAAGTTTTGTGATGTATTTGCTGCTGTATATTACTGTATTTTTTGTATAATTTTGCTTTTACAATTTATGAAAATTAAATATTAGGTGCTGTCAAAATCACCCCGGCACATGACCCTAATGATTATGAGGTTGGATTAAGGCACAATCTCCCCTTCATAAATATTTTAAATGATGATGGGACCTTGAATATCAACTGTGCTGAATTTTCAGTATGTAGTTTATTCTATTTTCATAGATAATATTTTTATTTGTAATTGCCTATAGATTTAGTTGAAATTTTCCATTTTTATATGTGACTAATAGAGGTGAGTCCAGGTTCAATTTTGAAAGCTGTATCCTGAATTGTTTCATATGAAATAGAGCTCAAATCCAGACAAGCTCGTAATATGTTTCTCATTTTTCTACATAACTGCTACTAATTTTCAAAATTTTCCGTTTGTGAAAATGGACAATTAAATTGCGGTACCAAAAACAAAAGTGGATAAAAGTATTGCTTTGAGTGTAGTGTGGGGGGCGCAGAGTGTGCGGTAGCAGCCGACTCTGCTTCTGCCAAAAGACATCTATCGAAGATGCTAGGAATCAGTACCTGAATTATAAGTTCGGAGCCAGCTTTCATTCTAACCTTATAATATCGGTCTTGTAAGCACCGGGTCCCGAGTTCAGGCCTGGGTCGGGACTAGCAACATCAATTCCTACAGTAGCAATATATGATTAACAAATAGATATGGTTTAATAAAAAAAAAAAATTGACTTATCAATAAGGTTGTTTTTAGTAACAGAACTAACAGTGGCATTTTCTTACAATCCTACTTAATATTTTGAAAGATGTCGTGGAAATAAAAATTGAAATATTTATCACCATAAAAGGATTTCATGTTTAACACATTTGTTTGACTGTCATTCTTTTATTATATACATAAGTCAAATGTATACATATTTATTAATCTATGTGCTTTAAAATTTCTTGATCAAATATTTGCAAAAATAAATAAATAAAATAAAAATATGTTACACATTTTGTAAACTATTTTTAACTATTTTACAAAATATATGTCTATTAAATAAAAATTGGTTTAGAGCCTAATCCCACCTGAATGCAAATTGCATTTAGTACCACAGAGACCTATTCGGGCTTGGGTTTTTGGATTCAAGTTGAGACCATCTCATCTTTAGTCACTAATAATAAGAATCATGAACGTTTGTAATTGTAAACTAACTTTTGATAATTTGAAAATTCTTTAATATATCTGTTTTAATTTAGAAATTAATGTTATGAACAATGTTTTATATAAAAATGCAACCTTAGGAATCTTCGAATGACCAATTGCTGTGCAGTGATTTGATTTTTGAACAGAATTTCATTAAAAATGTATTACTGTACATAACTTTTGAAACAAAATTCTTGAAAGTATATTATTAGAATACAACAAAGTAATTTAAAGAAAAATTGCTAGAATAAATGTTATTTAAGCTGTTTTGATAAAAGAGAAAATAATCATATTATGATTGTAAATACAACAATGTAAATGATTCGATTTATTATTTGTCTTCTACCTTTTGGAAAGTACCCTGAAATCTGGGTATTAGTTTAGAACAGAAGTTGGGCACTGTTTTCACACTGAGAGCCAAATCATTGAAAAACTACTAATTTTATAATTCTGCTGTATTTAAATTAGTCTCATTTATCTAAAAATGTTATAATCAATATGCTCTCGTATTATTTTTTATATATAATTTTCACACAGTTTGTTAAATTATAAATCAGCTATTTTTCAATGTCTGTCTGTCTGTCTGTGACGTCTGTGAGAATGATGTCTCCTGAATAAATTGAGCCCAATGAATGAAATTTTATGCAATTATTTCAGTTAATAAGCATCAGGGGCCTATTGATCTTCAAAATAAACAGGAAAACCCCTCAATATTTTTTAATCATTTTTTTTTTTTAAATCAAAAAGTAGTTACATAACTAAAAATTGTAAATAAACTAAAAATAATAAATTAGTTTTTAATTTAACTGTTGAATATTTTAGCTTTAAACTTGTAAAATAGAAGATTCAGAAAATTTTATTATCAAGGTCAGTATATTGATAACGCCAGTCCAATACAATATTTATGCACTCAGGAGCGATATTGATAACAGTATCAATAAAGCATTAAAATGACATGTTTTGATACACCACACAAGCTTCCTGTCATTAATGCTTTGCAGAAGAAAAACTTCTGTGATTTACTTAAATAGCATTTTATAACTTTTTTTCTACAATAATGCTAGAATATCTAAATATCCTCCCTTATTAAAATTGGTACATCTTAATCATTAGCTTATATGTATATTTTTTGTTCTAATGAATTATTTCCGGTAATAAAACCCTTTCTTAAATTCATTTGCATACTACAAGGAATAGCAAACATTGAGAAACACTGTTCTAAAGAGTTTATGTTGCTGTTCTAAAGAGTTTATGTTGCTGTTCTAAAGAGTATGGATGGATCTAAACTCAAACTACCTTAATCTAAATTATCTGAATGTTTTTTACTAAAAAAAACTCCTCGTTAATATTTTTCTTGTGCATGTCATATCGAAATAAGAATAGGGTGTTTTAATTTTTTTAATTTTATTAAGGATTCAGTTTGGATAGTATTTGTAAGAGTATTTTTTAAACATTGAATTTTGTAAAAGAGCCATTTTGAGGAATTGGAATTTTGTGAAGGATGGATAGTTGAAACTTGAAATGATGTGAAGTAATAAAAAAATAAAAGCATTCTGGCAAATGATAAGGAAATTTGAAAATTTGAATCAATGTAATTACATGTAAATTATGCAATGCAACATACTACTATTTCAAAGATATAGTGGATCAATTTTTTGAATAATTAATGGACTAACATCGGGTTTATTGGTTTGTTTATATCCACAAAACAGCTGTATGCTATCAATAAGCAAACACCACTTTGTTCAAAGAATAAAGAAGCCTTCAGTAATATATTTGAGCACAAATATAATAATAATGCATCATACAACTATTTTGAGGATACACTGGATCACCTTTATCGATACTAAATAACTAACAAACCTGAAGTAAAAAAAAAAAAAAAAATAACCCATTTTGTCTTTTTGACTTTAGATTTGTTGATTGTCTAGTATTGACAAAGGGAATCCAGTGTATCCTTGAAACTGTATACTGCATTATTATTCTATTTGTGCTTAAATATTTGCTGAAGTCTTCCTTAGCTAAAAACTGTATTGTATAATAGTTTGTGTGCAATTATGTTGCTTAAATTTTCCTGTTATGTGAAAAATTTATTTTTAAAGCATGGGATTTAGTGGTCCTTTTTTGAAGCATTGACTTTCTTGCAGACCGACCTCTGTAAATCAATTGTCATGTTTAGTCAATTCTATAAAAAGCGATGTATTTTTAAAATTGTTTTAAAAAACCCTTTCCTTATCATTACATTTAATGTTTGGCAATGTGATATGTAACTAATGGTATTTCTTATACAAAATTCTATAAATATTTTCAGTATTTTAATTATTTTCTAAATATATTCGGTTTTATGAAACAATTCTGTGTTCTTTCTTTTTTAGGGTCTGAAGCGATTTGAAGCAAGGACCAAAGTTTTAGCTGCACTTAAGGATAAAAATTTGTATAGAGACATTAAAGATAATCCTATGGTAGTGCCAATTTGCAGGTATTTTAACCAATTTTTCTTTCTTTATACAGTCAAACCTGCTTATTATAAAATTGTAATTTTACCAAAGCTCGCTCCTGACTGGTAAAATTGAGAGTCAGATTGACTCTTACAATTTGAAAGTGTCAGTCAAACTTTTATATTTGTGAGTCCATTTGTGCTAATTTTTATCATTTGTAATTTCAATTTGAAAATTGTGAAAATTACTGATGTTCCGTACGCACCATACACATTTATACTGAGAACAATAGTGCAATACATTTAAATAACTTCTTTTAAAGTTATACTATATTTATTGCACTTTTGAAAATATGCATATAAAAGGGTCAGGTTTATTTTTTAGAATTTTTAATGCAGTAATGGGATCCAGTTTATGAATAGGCTGCTGTTGTCATGAACAGGATGAAAATAAAATACATTAAAAAAAAAGGAAAAATATATAGTCTTATTTTATACTTCACATATGATACAGCACATTATGAATTATCCTTTAAATTTTTACAATTGATACCCTCAACATTGCCAATTTTATTCAACATATTTTTCTTAAATACTTTATTAAAATTATAGAGGTGAAAAAAATATTCATTTTTAATTAAAATTATTAATGTAATTTTAGTTGCAAATATATCAAATCCTGAAATATACTAAGTAAGCTGCTTGCAAGTCCTGGAGAACCTTCCAAATATTTTATTATAGTAAATTCATTATAAAAAATGCTTAACATTGTTTTCTGTCTTAAAGGGGATTTAAAACAGTTTATTATAAGCAAAGATGCAGAAATGAAATTTCTTTTATTTAATGCAGTAATGGGAAGCTGCTTGCAAGTCCTGGAGAACCTTCCAAATATTTTATTATAGTAAATTCATTATAAAAAGTGCTTAACATTGTTTTCTGTCTTAAAGGGGATTTAAAACAGTTTATTATAAGCAAAGATGCAGAAATGAAATTTCTTTTATTTAAAATTTTTATGAACAAGATAGAAAATGTGTTACTTTTAAAATTATATTGCAATTTAGTTTTATTAAAAAAAAAAAAAAAAAAAAAAAAACAGATATTATTTCTAAGTGATTGTTTGAGCAAATATAATGGGCCATTAATTTACAGGAAAGTATTAAACCAAAAGAATATTAACAATTTGAAAGAACTTTGATTTGATTATTTTCACAATAAATTTAAGAAAATATTGTGCTTCAAATGTCTGAATTAGAATTATTTACTTTCTAAATAGTTTAAGTAACTTAATCTTTACATTTCAAATTCCATAATATAAGAATATTATTTTCAGTCGATCAAAAGATATTGTGGAACCTCTTTTGAAAGTGCAGTGGTATGTTAAATGTGAGGGCATGGCCCAAAAAGCAATTGAGGTATATTTTATTTATTATTTCATTTTTCTGTGTTTTGATTTTTCAATGTATTTGTTTTTCTTACTTTATGGACTTTTAGTATTTCTTTTTATCTTTATTGCAGAATGTTTTGGTAATAGATCATTGTTTGATGATAAACAATAATTCTTGAAAGTTGCCAATTTGACCAAAGTATTATTCAACATTTTGAAAGCTTTTAAAATAAAATTAATATTTTTGTTTAAATTTCGATTTTTAGAATTTTATATTTATAATGATAAAAGGACAATGTGCAAACTCTTGCAAAAACTCAAGCTAACCACAGCTGCTTAATTTGATTCAAATATACTTTTGGACAAGCTGGGGAAGATATATATATTTTTTAATTTTGACTTTTTAGTTTTTGTTTGGGAAATTTTGCTAAATGTTCACTCTAATTGGTCTATAGAAATTGATCTAATTATCACAGAGTTTCAATCTTAATATCCTTGTAAAGCCACCAAAATGATTTGAAATCACCCAATTTGATTGCTATCTGTTAAACATTTTCTTGATTTTGGGTAAATTTGAAAATAAAAACTTTTTTTCCATCAAAATAGATGGCATGCATTTTATATTCTCACATCACCTAGACTACTAATCATATGAATGTTTGATGAGCTTAAAACAAATGACCATCTCGTAATAAAAATAAATTATTGATGCGATTTTATTTCTCAATTTGAAGAATTTTTTCAAAACAAACTTTAAAATTGAAGGAAGAATGGTTTTCCTCCAACAGTTTGCAATTATAAATATACCCCTAATACCCCTATGCTACTTTAAGTGGAACAGACCAACATATATTCATGTTCAGAAACATTGAACAATGCTTCAATGAATAATTAACTGCATTAAACAATTTAATAGAGTATAATGCTATACTCTACTTAAATGTTATTGATTTTAGCAGAGCATTTGATTCAATATTACAGGAATAATTATAGCAGATATTAGAACTTTATGGTATTTCACAGAAGTTCATACATATAATAAGGGAAATATATAACAAAAGCAAGGCACATGTTGGAGTTAATGGGAAAATGGCTGACTTTTTTTAGGAAAAACTGGAGTAAGACAGGGTTACATTCTATCTGGTCTTTTATCTATAATTATAATTGACTGATGTATGAGGGTGATACTTTAAAAGATTGGAGAATGGGTACCAGATGGAATTTCACCCCAATCATAGAGGATTTGTACTTTGCTGATGACATTAATTAGTTGTCATCAAGACTAAAGGATCAGCAGCAAAAAGCAGATATGTTTGTGAAAAATGCAGAAATATTGAGTCTGCATATGAAATGAAATAAGACAAAGATATTACGAATAAACGAAAAGTCCAATATTGAAATTAAGCTAAAAATAAGCCTATAGAGGATGTTAGCACGTTTTCATACCTGATGAAGACATTATGCAAAGAATCATTAAATCTCATTGCTGCTTTAAAAATCATAGCAATAATTAGGAAATAGAAATCAGAAGATGGAGATTGACAGGCCACATATTGAGAATGGATGAAGATAAATTCCTTGTGTTACTTTAACATGGGCAGCAGAAAGTGCAGATGGGGTCATTCCTGGATGACTTTGTGGAGAATGCTGGATATTCAAAGAAATGAGGCTGGATGGGTGAGCTGACACGAAGCGAGGAATGCTGAGTATCTTGAAAAACTAGATTGAATCATGTGCTTTGGGACACAAAAAGATTGATAATGAGGATGACTATAAATGATGTCAGAGCTATTGCAGCTTTTATTTTCAAAAATAGAAACTTGTAATAGCTCAAGTTGCTAGGCTCTTAAAAGCAAAATTTTTTCAAAATTCTTTATTTACATTTCAAATTTTAAAATAATTATAAACATTTAATATTTTAAATATTTATAAATGTACATATCAAATACTTGTATTTAACTAAAATTATTATTTTTAAAGTGATATTTAGATCAAATTGTCAACAATGACTTTGTCGGCAGCGATCGATTTATTTTACCAATTCAAGTTGGAGTTACTTTTAAAATTTTTTGAAAACCTGATGCTTAAAAAAATATTTTGCATGTTTTTCTTAATAAAAAGGATGTTGACCACAGCACAATCAATGTTTCTCGATATAGCTCCTTCCATGGGTGGTTTGGGTGAAATAGGTCTTAGACAAAATTGCAGTTTAAAAAATGTACAAAGTACACTGAAATTGATTATAATCTGAAGTCAGTGACTTAGTTGTAACAGTATCTTGGTGCTAGCATTTTTGCCTAAGTCATATCTCACAGTCTACACAATTTTGTTGAATGTTTAAAGGAAAACACATGGCTTGAATGAACTTGCATCATTAATAATTGTCAAATACAATGAAATAACATGTGATCTTGTCAGTGTTCAATAAAGCTTTATTATGGGGAAATTTTTCATTTTTTCTTGTATATACGATTAGAAAATTCACAATGGATAAACTTTTTACAGTTTCAAGATTGATTTTCAGTCTGAATAGTAGTTTCATTTTAGAGGAGTCTAAATCTTAATGATAACTTTTAACTTTTTTAACTCTGTTATAACAAATGCATGTATATTATGAGTGAAATTGTGAGCAGTGAGTGAACACTTAGTGAGTGAATTATTATTTATATGAAAAGTTTTTGTTCTATGTATCAATTCTGCTTTTATTTTTGTAAAATAAATTATTAAATAGCACCAATAGTAGTTATATAAGAAAATAAAATCTTAAAATTTTCCCAAATTTTTGTGAAAATTTCATTGATTTTCTACCTAAAATTTTTAGAAAGCCTACTATGATCTTAGTCCTTGGGTCTGTTTATAAACGATCAACATCTTAAAGCCTTAGAATAAATTCTATTATCGCTTAAAAATGCAAAATTTTCTGTCACTATCGTTCATGCCCTATTGCAGCATTTTCAAAACTTTTGGTTGCAGAACCCAACTGAAATTCTATTTGATGGTGGAACCCTAAAATGAGAATTGTAACTATTAACTGAGATATATATTTTATAAACAAGTGATCCTGTTCAACGAAATGTGAATTATATTGTATAAAAGGCCTTATCTCTGTCACTTATGCTTGACAACAATATCGTCAACTTTGCAATTTTTGAGAAATGTTGCCAATTTATCTAATTCAATATCTTAGAAAATTCAATTTAATCTCTTTGATAATCCCTGTTATTTTATGGGAATTGTTAATTTAATATTCTTAATTCAAAATATAACAAGTTTCAGTTGTTCATGTAACAAATATGCTTTGTTAGGAGGAACTTGGGGGTCATAAATTAATTGCATTTTGTTACGGAAGGTCGTGTAATAGTAATGTTTTGTTTGGGGTTGTGAACCTATCATATGAATATGAATTGAACTATGTCGAAAACCCAGACTACTCGACTGACCCAAGGGCTTACAGTAACAGTTTGAGTGGCCGGGAACGGTGAATTGAACCACGTGTCATAAAACTTTATTTTAATCCATTAATAAATTTTAAATATTATCTAAAAGATTAATTTGTTTCTCAGGAAACGGTTTTATGATCAATATATATTTCTAGATTTATATCTTTATGATATTTTAATTGTAAAAAAATCTTTTGTGTAGGCTGTAAAAGAAGGAAACCTAAAGATTTTCCCTGAGGTGCATATTAAGATCTGGAACCGTTGGCTTGAAAATATCAGGTAACTCATTGGATATTCTTAATTTTTAAAGCATATTGAATGTACAATGTGAAAGAAAACATGCATAGCCTACATTACATGGAGAAAATGTATACAATGAAACTCTAATTTTATGTCCTCCATTTTATGTATTTCCTATTTCATGCATCGTGTTACTTCAGTTCCACATAATTTCTTCTACTGATAATGAGTTTGTTCCCATATAGTATGTTTTCACAATTTCCTGCATCGTACACTTTAAAGGTTTGGTGCCAAATCAAATTTTTCATTATTTCTTGGTTACAAACTACGTAAAGATCCCTGGAAAGTCCATTAAGTCCATTGCTTATCCTTCTTCTACATAAGCAAAAAGAAAAATAACTTGAAGAACTTTCAACTAATTTTTTAGATACTTCATGACATCCAAATATTTTGTGACCTAGAATGTTCACACCAGGAAAGGATACTGATGATGACAACAAAGTTTTATAACCTATGCCAGAATTCAATGCAGCACTAAATGAATTTAAACTGATGAAAACTCATTTCTTGATCGAAATTTGTAAGAAAGGCACTTGAAAGCAATCAGAAATATCTGTCTCCTGAAAATTTATAGTTTCCTCTTGCTGCTGTAGTTTTCATTTGCAAGCCACACATATACTTGGTTATGAGTTGGATAATGTGAAGCACAAATATTTGAGACATGGTGCTTTTAAAACTGACTAATTGTAAATTTGTAAGAAATCTATTGGTATAACTGGTTTTTGAAGTTTCAAAGACTTGACAGACATTGGCAAAAACATTATTTTCAGAACATAATTAGAACACAAGTATTGAACCATACACATTGAAAGATTTTATTAATATTGATTGGTTTTTTGATGTAAACTCATGTGAATGAAGTAGATTTTTCCCTAGAAAGAGCAGAATAATTTAGATATAAAGATATAAATATCTGCCGCCTCCCCTTAAACTTTGAGCTTAGTTGGTTTTCTTTGTATACCCACAATATATGTTGAAGTGTAGTTGGCAATAGAGTTACTAGACTTGTAGATTATTTTGGACTTTACATTACATTTTATTTTATTATAAATTCATTTATGATTAAAATCAGCCATTGCAATAATATGTGCTTAAACTAAAATTAGTTAAGCAAATGCTAATTTTAATATTGAGCATTTTTTTAAATCCACCATAGATGGGCCTAGAGCTTGAGATTCTGAGATTGAACATCTGAATTATATAAGGGATTACTTTGTCGATTCACAATTTGTGATAAAAAATTCAATTTGGCAATTAGTAATAAAATTTGATGAAAAATTTTACTGTTGCCATTTCTTCTAAATTTTTAAATGAAATATTGCAAATCTTTACCAAGTTGTGGATGTCATAAAAAAAGAATTGATCATTCAGTTTCCACCTCATGTTCTAACAATTTTTGATAAATCTATGCAATGTCATCAATGCAGAATGCATTCTTTCTAAACCAGTTTTTTATCCATTAAGCCAATGAAAAAAAGTGGATAAAAACAGAATTTCATAAAGTGGCTTTCCTTATCAACTTTAGATTGTTAAGAAATAATCTTATTTTTCTAGAATTTGTAATTTAAAAAAAAAAATGATTTTGAAAATGAAACTAAAATTTGCATTTGTAGATTGTGTTGAATCTCCATCCCCACTTAAAAAAGCAGACAACTTCTGCAACTACTTTTTTTAATTTATTTATCTATTTATTACATAATCAATGTAGGTTTAGTTGATCTTAGCAAAACTTACAAAATTAAATTTTACTACCATACCTGCCAGCATCTATGGATTTTGTTAGTTTCTATGATTTTTTTTTTTCATAGGACTATAAGACTATAATAGAAGCTTACCCTCAATTTAATGAATATTACTTTATACAGATTGTGTAAATTAGTTTCATTGCATACTGTATTGTTGTCTTTAGGTTCATGTTTACATACTAAACCATATAATGTATGCAAATTTGATGATATGAGAGAATTCAATAAAAGCCTGATCGAATCCTCAATATCATCAAATTTGCATATATCCCTGGGATACAAATTCAATCTACTAAACATTTGTTACCATTGTGATGATGAGATTTGGGAATCTCTCATCACTTGCGTAAAAATAACAAAATTCTATAATATATTCTGTTTTCTATATTTATATACATCTTTTATTATATTAAATTCTGCCTGGAACTCCCTTTCATCATGTAAATGTGTGATTTATATTCTTTAATTATCTATATCTTTTAAAAGAATCTGTAGCCATTTTATAAAAGTATTTTTTCGAACGAATGCACTCAGAGAGAATTATTTTCCGTTGTGTTTTCAAGGTCATTTTGGCAGTCGAAAATGGAAGTGCTAATGTAAAGATTTCATATGATTTCATGGATTCAATACATTTGTGCTGCAGTAAAAGTTTACGTTATGCTTGCTCAGCTAGACTTCTGGCATGACATTTTGGTGGCTGGAGGATCAGCAGACGATTTTGCTGTGTGAACTGAATATTCGGCGGGAAATTATTTCAATTGTTTTGTTGTTGAAAGCTCTCTTGCAGGTCCGTGAAATTGTGTGCACGAAAAGTATAAAAGCTGTGTGCGCCATTTTGGACTCTCTTTTCCTCTGACTGATTTCTTGAAGTGCAGTTCACGTTTGCGACGCTCACTTCAGGTTTCGGGAATCTGCCCCCCAGGCCAATTCCTGGAGACCTGTGAGCTGGGGATTGTTGCCATTTCATCGACTATCCTGTGGTTCGATCCCGAGACTCATGCCGGGAATGTCAATCACTTCTTCGCTGCCTGAGAATGGTCCTGAGACTCATGTCGAGTTTGATTCCGAGTCTGTAACCACTGGAGTTCCATAGAATGACGTCAATAACTTAGACCGGGCCATATCTGGAACTGATATGTGTGTACCGCCTTTCCTAGAGAAACACCGGTATTTCGCCTTGTGGGCATTTGGTTGATGTCGGGAACTACGACATGATAACCAAGGTAAGCGACCTTTATGTTCGATCCTCGAATATGCCTGATGCACAGAAATTGCTGAGAGAGGACTTTGGAACGGAGAGTGCAACTTCCAACCGTAATTTATATAACTCCAGTTTAATACGTAACTTTTAATTGATTTTTTATCAGATTTCACTAATTCCTAAAATAATTATTTTACCTTTGAGTGTGTTCGCTCCCCTGTCCCTTTGCCATAGCAATCTGTTTATAATTATGTGATTTAGTATTTAACATCTTGTCACATGAACTTATTAATTACGATGTGTTATTATGAATGCGGCTATAAGCCGGTGGCATTTTAATATTTCCAGTAAAATTCTGAGTCCAGTGGCAATTTAGTTGATAAAAATTCAGCATGTAATTGATAACTCCATAAATTAAGTACAGTAATAAAGGAATATTCAATTAAATTACATTCAGTCTGTTATTTATGTCTTCTGAGTTGTTTGTGTGTTTTAGCCGATGGAGAAGACAGCCTACAAGGTAATGATTTCGATATTGCATTTATTATGTATTGGTTTGTGTATTCAGGGCATATCATTTTGGAGCTTTACTCCTGGACAGAAGGTTAGAACCTGGGTAATATAAGTGATGGATTATAATAACAGAACCTGTGGTGCGGTAAAAACATATAGGAGTGCCAGTGAATTTTGGTAGTGCCAGTGAATGATTCATAATAATATTAATTTCATAAGAACGTGTTAACATCGGATGTCATCGTATTTGGTGAAAATGGCACACACGTAAAAACCGTTACGACAATTAGAAATGAAGAATAAGTATTAAAACCTTCACCACACCATCATCGAAATTAACATTTTATAATTGATACCCAAAATTACTTTACTTACAAGGCCAAGTGGAATATGGACCATTTTTCGTGATTTAAGACTGATTTCTGATTGACTCCTACAAAAACTAACTACCAAAAAAGTTTGGATTTTTTCAGATTCTCTTTTTGCATTTTCTGTCAATCTACAGGGAAACATGCAAATTTCTCAGTTTTTTAAAGGTTTTTGGCAAATTTCTGTTTTTATTAATTTTTTTAATTTTTAAACTATTTTAGTGAAAATAATTTTTTGGGGCTAATAATTCCTTACTTTTAATTACTTAGCTAAAAAATCTCTTTTGATATTTTAGGTTTTCGTGTTTTAATGCTGTATTTTATTTATTAGTTAGCAGTTTATAATAAACCCTTAGACAATATTATCCAGATATGTATTTGTACATGATCTTGTATTTTGTTTTACTGTGAAATATTTTTCTCTTTAGTAGTGTTTTTGCATCGACAAAGATTTTAAAAATTATATTGCATTTTCGATAGGAAATTTTTTTTCACATATATTTATTAGCTGTTTTTGTCGATCACCTTAGTTGCTTTTTGAAAAAACTCCTAATTTACAATAGCTATGGCCTATATAGCAGCCTGCTCACTTGTAATGTGGGTGCATGGATTGATGCTTGTTGGGGTACCTCTGCACGTATCCAGTGTCTATCTGCATAGCCATTGGCCAGCCCACTCTCTTTTTGAAAAGCTCTAAACTATGAGATGCCTTCAATAGGTTCTTTATATTGAATGATGTGAATGCACAAATGCTCACTCAAAATTCACTGATTAAATATCTCTTTAAATTATTGGCCATTAATTAAGATCATTTCTAAATTTCTTCAGAGGTCTTAATAGAGTAAATAACCCCACGTTCAACAGTGTTACTGGGTGTGATGTTCAAAATGCTAGAGCACAAAAGTGCCCTTGCACTTTATCTGGGCATATCATAAAGAATTGTCTTCCTCTGC
Organism: Amaurobius ferox; assembly: GCA_951213105.1. NCBI lineage: Eukaryota > Metazoa > Arthropoda > Arachnida > Araneae > Amaurobiidae > Amaurobius > Amaurobius ferox. Next base: position 93,638,915 of record OX578143.1, on the reverse strand, counting down.
CCTGCAAGGGTAGGCATCCAGTATGGTTGTATAACTGCTCTTATCTTATTTGTCAACTGATTTCTAGCTATCTTCATACCTCTTCTTGATATTTAGGAATTGGCATTCTGCTCTCCCCCCCCCCCCCCCCCTTCACTCACTCCATCCATCGGATCCAACATCTTTTCACAAGCTCCAAGTCTATGCCCCTCCCCCCCCCCCCCCTGAGTTTCCCCTTTCTTCCTACTTAACATTTCTTTTACTCTACCAAGTGCCTACTTGGGCCTTGGTTATTTCATTTCTAAATTCTAAATTTTGGCGCAACTTTGGTCGTCACTCCCTCTGTTACTCAAATTAATGGTTACCTTCCCCTTTACAGTTCACCTTGACAGCCTAGATTCCTATAATAGTATTCAGAGGGAAGTCACATAATCTTTGACAAGGAAAATTTATTGGGATCTAAGAATATACATTTACACTTAAAAGTATTTGCATTTTTCTCAAATTTAATATGAACTTGGCTGTGAGTATGAACTTAAATAGGACAGCTTCATGCAGTCGAGCTCAATCTTTAAGAAATTTATAGCCGACTGCATGGCAGAACTAAATTTGTCAGTCTCCAGAAAGGTTGGCAAAATTGTAGCGCATAGCAAGATTTTTCGCTATCATTGTAGGTATTGGCTATTACGTACAAATGGATGCATAATAAGTATAAAACTAGTTCATTTATGCTTTTATTTGCAATCAGAGTGTGATTCGATCTTGAGACTGTCTCTTATAGGTAGGTTCTATTAGTATCAATTTCTGTATATTAGTACTATAGTCTGTTTCATAGAGCAGACTAAATTCCATACAAGTAACATATCATCATTGCAATAAAACTACATGAACACTTTGCAATCATTGAAACTTCTATTAACCCTTTCCGGACAGCAGCATTCTGGAATTACCATGGCCCAAAGGACGAAGCGCTTCACTTCCGAACTGTTCCCAAAGGATGGCTAATTTGTTACGCTAAACCTAACTCTCAAAATAAATTCACTAAAAATCACCTCTTCAACACAGAAATCTACTTTTTTCAGGAATAATAGAAATACTTATTTTCTATTTGATGTATATTTTTCATATGAATCTCAATGCAAAATACTCGTTAGTTGCTTTTACTATGACTTCTACTATTCATCATCAAAACATATGCTAAAAAAATTAATTTCTTTATCTAAATTAGGCAGCATAATATTGTGATCGATTTCAAGTATGCTCAAAAACTAAAAAAAAATCAGATCTTTCAAATCTCCTGTCCGAAAACATCATTCGCAGAATCAGCTACTGAAGCTGGCAGTGTTGTAATAATAGTACGCTCAGAATCTGAAGAATCATTTGCATTTTCATATTCATCATCAGAAATACCACAGTTCCATGAATCTTTGCTATCTGTATCACTTTCATTACTGTCCGGTTCATTTATCATACAAGTATATTCTTCCACAGAAAGAAAACATCCTGGCTCAGCCATTCTTTTATCCAAAATAACCTAATAATTTCACTGCCGCATATTCCTCTAAAACCCAAACTTAAAAAAAAAAATACTCTCTTACATTCCTATAATTCACCAACAAAATCATTAAGCTAAAATAAAAATGAGACCCGAAATTCAATTATAAAACTGTAGATGCTGCGAAAAGTGCTCTGTTTTTTTATATTACAAAACCATGTTTTACCGCTCCAAATGGAGAAATAATTCATTGGATCCCTCCTATGCCAAGATCAAGTATCTGCAAAATACATTGGAGTTGTTCACATTGACATTTAATACCATCTAGTAGACAAATAAATTCAAATAAAAACTTTCCATATGAAAATGCGCTCCCATGACCATCGTCTTTTAGGGTAAATTTTTCCTCAGTGAGGATGCGTGACAGTCGTCCTTGAATGCAAATTCGCAGCCAACTCACGGGCGCATCAACCGTTCGGAAAGGGTTAAGCATAATATAATTCATTATGATATAAGTGGATTTTAACAATATAGATGTGGGAGAAAGTCAAGTGAAGCCCTTCACTTCAAGTTTTTGTATGTTATATTTTTACAAATGTCTCTAGTCTGCTATTAATTACTTTTAACAAAAACACATTGAAATATTGATATCCCATTTGAAAATGTAACACTCTAAACTGAGTCCTTTTCATTTAATACTTATCTCGTGTGTATTTATTATGTCACATGTCATTATCTCATTTAAAAATTGTAACCAGAACATTGCAAAAATGTATATAAAAATGGTGAGTTTTAAAGAATGAATGAATGTTGTTCTATCATTTTTCCTGACCTAATTTCATTTACATCAATGCAACCACTCTGTTTTGATTGACCTACTTAATTTTGGTAAGTTTGAGGTGAAACATCGATGTTACAAAAGTAATTTGTTTTGCTTTAGATATTAGAATTTTTTTAACCTTTTATGAAAGAAGAGACGTATTTGATTTGGCTTCATTTATTTTTGTTACTAAATATGTATTTCAAACTGTTTTAGAGATTGGTGTGTATCAAGGCAACTGTGGTGGGGTCACAGAATTCCTGCTTATTTTGTGACAATTAAAGATGCCCCATTTTCAGCAGATGTGGTCAGTATAACTTTTTCAGCACTTATTTTCAATTTTATTCATGAGTAAATATTGTTGATATAGAACATTTTTTAGAAAATCGTGATTTACCGAAAGTCCTTAATTATAGTTTATCTACTAGTTACTAAAAGACATTTGTAATTTATGGAGATCAAAATCAGAATAAAATTTGTGGTTTGTCAAAAGTAAAGTCTAAATTAAATGGACTCAAGCATTGGCTCTCATTCCACTTTTACACCAAAAATCACTACATAATTCATAAGTTGTATTATTGTGTTGACAATGTGGTGATGGAACATCACATATTATAGCTCATAGCTGCCAGCTTTTCTGAATTTCTCGGATGTTTTCTGATTTTTAATCCATTTGCATCCATTAAAATGTTAATATTTATGTAAGGTTTTGTACATGATATTATTTTTCAAACATGTAAAATTAAATTAAAGAATATTTTCTTAACATTATTATGGCATGATTTATGGCAATGATTTAGGCACTTAAGTTTATTTTATCATATTACAAACTGATGTTGAAAAATTATTGAATTTATATCTAATTTGCTAGATATTGCTTCAAAATCTTACAAATTTTCATTATGCTTAGTTAGCAGGTAAAATATATGTTAATTCACTTCTGAAAAAGAGTCAAGTTGGTTTTAGTGTGAAGTACAAAAACGAAAAGATTGCATATATTGATGATTTTAAAAATTCCAGAGAATGTTGCCTAGAATTAACCATATCTGGCAGCTTGGGGAAATGATTTTTATCATCAAGGTTACAAATGTTATTGTCAGTGACAACAGTGAATATTACATTTTAAAGTATATCACTAAGAAAAGGCTTATTATTTTAACAACCAATATTCATTTTTCATAAAAAGTAACTATTCTGTTTCTGTTAAATAAAGCATATTAATATATGGATAATCAATAATGAACTGGTTCATGATGTAAAATGCAGAACAAATAAAGATAAGTGAGCATACATAGATTTTGGAAATAATTTGGGTTTCCTTCTTCAGTGCAACAAGTTTGAACTGTAACGTCCAATTAAGTGTAAGGCTATATCGGCTAAACTGAAAATGACTAAACAGCTCAATATAATAGCACCACCTAGTGTTACAAAAAGGAAGTAAAAATAGAGACATAGAAAAACAAGAAAATATAAACATGAGAAGCAAATAAAAAAAAAAAATAAATAAATTGCAAGAAATATAAACTCAATGAACAAAAATTAGACATGGTCATGCTATACCATGAAGAAATATAGAGTCATTGGCAAATCATTAACCAGATTACTGGAAATTTTTATTGATACGAAAAGTTTTAAAGAAATTCAATTCGAAAACTGAAGAGCATGTTTAAATAATGGAGGCAGAAGAAAAATCAAACCAGTGATTAGCCATCCAACAATGATTAACGATTGAAGATTTATTAATTTCTTGTTTAGTTTTTGTACAATTTTTATGTTCTTTTAAATGGTACTTTTAATTTGATCCATGTATGTTAGTTACATTGACAAGAAATTTGATAAATGCCCTGATTATTGATCTTTTCAATAAGACCCTTAAGGGGGGAAAATTTAATTTTGTTGATAGGAAAAATTATCACTTTGAAGTCAAACTGAAAATTCTAGAAATTTTCTGACTAATTATAGGATAGGAAGAAAGTCAAACAACATTATTAAAAGTGTTAACTAGATCTTCCTTCCTCTGAGGTGATTTAGAAAAATTTAAAAAAGCACTATCAGCAATTTTTGGTGAAAATCCACAGTCAAGAGGACAGCTTTTGAATAATTTAAGCAAAAGCTTAATCCAGCTTGGACTTTAATAAGTCAGAAATTTAGCATAATTTAACAGCACTTCACTAAGCAGAAGCATTAAATGTGGCATGTTTTTGATTAGAAGAATAGCAAGAATTATTATGAAAAGGTAAAATAACTGCAAAAGGCTTGCAGTGGTTACAAATAAATTGCAGTGGTAAAAAATAAATTGCAGTGGTTACAAATAAACAACAAATAAATTACCATTGCAATTATGAATTTTCATATCTTTATTTGCACTGCATTTTATGTTGTGAACTGATTCATTATTAAATGTCTCTGTTACTTAGCAATTGCCGACTTGTATAGATTCAGCTTAAGTACTTCAATACAATTGAATCATCAATACAAAAAGATATATGCTTGAAAAGATATAGCACCATTAATATATCATGGAACATTAAAATTGTTTATCAACTGAGAGGCTCTACTGATATTTAAAAACCAATAAAATCACCCAATTTTGATCTCATTATCATGTATATTAATATATATATTGTATATGTATATTAATACTATAGGTCAAATTTTATGTTATCTTATTAGTGAAATTTATTTATATATTGATTCTGATAGTTGATGTGTATGACATAACTTCTATATCACATTTTCATCTTCATGACAGAGCCTTGTAAGTACTAGTAAAGAAGTTTCACATAAAATTATTTTATTTCTAGCGAGAAGAAAATGAACGGTGGGTCAGTGGTAGAACTGAGGCAGAAGCTCGAGAAAAAGCTGCAAAAAAATTCAATGTTTCCCCTGACATTGTGGAATTGGAACAAGGTAAGAAAATTTATATGTATTTTTAGATTATTTTCTCAAAACTTACTAGTTAACTTACATTATGCATTTCATTAAATTGTAACTTTGTGTATTTTCACAACAAAATATCTTCTTCACAATTATTTCTTATCCCCTTTTTTGGTAAATGATCTTTTTGTACAAAATGGAAAGTAGTTTGGTCGAGGGTAACCAAATTCGGGTTTAAAATAAAAAAAGGAAAACTCAGATTAGGTCAGTTTTATTTGGTTGTTTTAGAAAAAGCCTAAAATCCCTTCCTTTACAGGATAAAATTGATTTGCTTTACATATTAGGAATATTTTTTCATAATTTCTCTACAGTAATTAACCTATTTTGCAAATACATTTAAGAAATTGACATTCTTAAATGCCAATGTGTTTTTAAAGAAATCCACTAGTGAAAACATTATGTTCAATCCAAACAACTTTATTGTGTGTCAGAAGTTATAAAATTTAGTGAAAGTCAAATTGAAAAATCCTGTACTTTTAACATTTTCATTATAAAAATACAAATAACACATTCTTTTGTTTATCACAACTTAAATAAGCCATATATTAGTACCATATTGGGATGTAGTAGGGGAAAGAAATTATTATTTATTTGTGGTAGAGTTGAAAATAAAAGCCTTGATGAGCTTCCAAATGAAAGTTTACTCATAGGCAAAAACAATTCTGAAGATCAAACTTTAGTTCTATGAATAGAATAACTGTCTGTCATTTAGAAAAGTTGGTCATCATTTCCCACCAGTTATTTTCTCAGTTATTTTCTTGACCAGTAGTTTTTAGTCATTTGATGACTCGACAACTTTTTATTAAATTTGCTTTTTTTTTTCATATCAAGAGAAGAATTTTATTTACTTGTAAAATTTATGGGGGGGGGGGGGAGGTTTATCATACAAAGCATAACTAATATATATATATATTTTAATTTGAGAGAAAATAAATTTATTATGTTACAACTACAGTTTTGTTATTTTTTACATTTTTGCATGGGTTTGATTTGATAAGCTGAAAATACTTTTAAAAATTCCCAAAATCTAGGCACATATTGCTATAAAATTTTAAGTTGATGTAAAAAATAGATTTTTTTGTAAATCTCACAATTGGAATTCAAATGGTTAAAAATTCAAGATTTTCATAGCTTTATTTCCAATGAAGAGAACCATAATAATTTCTAGAATAATGGTAGTCAGCTAGGAAACTGATTGAAATTTATTATCCATATAAAAGATATTAAAATTGTATGTATTAACACAAATTAGCTGAACGAAGCTCATCTGCCTGACTGACCTGATTCTACCTTAATTAAACTTTTTTAAAGAGCAACTTGCAAATAAAAATATATTGTTCCATTCTCTGATGCTGATTTTCATACAAATGGATTTTAAAAAGTAGGAATAAGAATGTTTGACAAAATTCAGTGGAAACTCAATTTTGGTGAAATTTTAATCTTATTATCAGGAAGTGCAGTAAAAAAAGAGAGTTCGATTTATGCCATGACTGTAGCTGAAACCCAACATTTTAAATAAAAGAATTGAGTTGATACACACTAATTTAACTTATCCTCCATAAAATATGGTATATGTAATATTGCTTATGTATTTTTGCATGTATCAATGCTAATTCTGTTTAACATTGTAAATTTCAGGAATGCATCTCTGAACCCATTAGATTCTTTTACAGGAATAGGAGAGTTCTATAAAATAAAATTTGTTGAAATGAAATTTGCTACAAGCTTTTGAAATGTATGACAGCAGTTAAATTATATATGATTAAAATAAATAATTATTTGAACATTAAAGTATCTTAAATATAAGCTACTGATTAGAAAAGTATCTGCGGACAGTGACATACATCTACTTACTATAACTCAAAGAAACAGTATTTTAAAATTTTTTGTAGGATTCAAATCAAATTTTTTTATTCTCTTTTAGACGAAGATGTACTTGATACATGGTTTTCATCTGGTTTGTTCCCGTTCTCAATATTTGGATGGCCTGATCAGGTAAATTTTTCTGTTTAGATAATATATATATATATAATTAAGCCATTGGTGTTCATTTATGTTTTCGGTATAGTAGCCGTGGTTTAACTGATTTTGGAATTTTATTGCTTTAATGTTTTGTAATTACTTGGTATTGGTTATTATTCCTTCTTATATATGTATATATATATATATATATATATATATGCTACAGGTCTGGGATTGGATTAGCTGTAATTCCTTAATTAATTTGTCATGACCAATAACTGGTTAAGAGGATGTAAAAGAATATTTAATTCTATAACCAAATGAATATATATCATTTTTACAATTCAGAGAGGATGGCAAAAATGTGTTTTTATTGAATACATTTTTTTTTTTTACTTTTATTAAGGAATCATATCATGTATCGCCATATAAAATGTATAAAATCCATAATCATCTATATTCTTTTATTAATAAGTCATTTCTTGTATGCACGAAAAATTCACATTCACAGAGAAAATAAGCTGTAGTCTCTTCCAAGTATTGATATCCTCAGCAAATGGTTTCTTTAATATTAATTTAGAGAAGGTGTCTTTTGAGACCAGTTGTGTCCTGTCAAAAATTCTAATTACAATCCTTATTCTGCCTGCAGAGATGCCAACTATAGTATATTATTTTTTTACAAGGTCACTGTTAGAAACCATGTGCTCATTTTAATAAAATTTTGTAACTCAAGTTAAAAGAACAAACAATACCCAGATTAATTTAGATTTACCATCTCCAGGAATGACAATAAAAAAACAGGTATTAGAAATTTTAGTGAAAATGTACATTAGACGATACCATAAATTTATTGAATTAGCAAAAAAAAGTAGGATATATGGTCTAGTGTTATATTGGGTAATGACTTACTGGACATTCAAAGACATGAAAAATGTAATGTTTAGCAATACATTACTATTCCACTATAGTCCAGGAAGAAAGTTACTGTTATCTACCTCACATCTCCATGATCTACTTTCACAACAGTCTCTTATACAATCTATTGTTAAGCTAACTATTCTTTGATCATATTTTCTGCCCTCAGGACAAGCAATTAAGCTCCTTGAAGGTCATGTTATATTTACTGATCTCAACCTTTGTCCCACACTCGCCATTGCATCCTTTCTTGTCATTGACTAGTTGTAAAGTAACATCAGCATAATGTATGCTTATCATTGTCTGATGATAGCAGTAATGCATACATGAGCAATACTGGGGTCTCACTGCAAAGAAGGATACATTTATGTATTAGCACAGTCTTCAAATCTTAAGAGGATGCATTTTTTTCTATATCGAAATTAGAGTTTTAAAACATTTTTAGTGGCAAAACTTATTGCAATATTTTTGTAATGTACAATAAGAGTGGACAAGTTCTGTTATGTTCTTTGAGTTGTAGACTGCCATTTATGTACATAAGGATCAATTTTCAAGTGTGAACAAATTGAAAGTTTTTGACCACTTGATATATCTGGTTGTAGTTCTGGTTTTCAAACAAAGGTTCTCTTTAATTAATAAAAACAAGTTTAATACTGCTCATTGTATTTTATTGAATATTCCATGATAACAAGTTTTTATAACTTTTTGAGATAAAATTTTTTTGTTTGAAATTTTTTAAAAGTTTGGAAATAATACCCCTTTCCGCACACATATTAGTCCGGGCGCGGTAGCCCAGTTGTTAGCATGCAGGAATTGCACTCTGTAGACCCAGGTCCAATTCCTTTCGCTGCCGAAACTGCCGCCATGTTCACGCGGAGTACGATCACGTTAAACATGTGGGTCCGTAAGTCCTTCCAAGAGGTTGGTGGTAGGGGAAGGAGGGTATGGTCCCTGTGGATGCCTCCCCCACTGGGTTTCGGTTTAAATTAGGTGGCTCTTCCCGGCCGTCCAAACAGTTACCTAACATCTTTCTGGTAGGTCGGACGGTCTGGGTCTCAACAACACATATTAGTCCGGGGTGGTGGTGGGCGTGGGGGAATAATACTTAAGTTTCCCTGGATGAGAAACACTGGATTAATGCAACTGTGCCAACACACATTAATTGTCACATAGCCTGACCAATTTAGTCTGGTGTTATTCAACAAATGCACTCTTCAATCACAGGCAATAAATGATCATTTGTACTTGCTGTACTCAATCTGCATTTTTTAATAAATCATCCACCTTGTTTGTTGGAAAGAAAATGCTGTAATGTAATCTTTATAATTCAAGACTGATATCTTGTACTTGGTAATATCTTTTTGGCTCATCTGTATAATCAATACTGTTTTTTAAATGTTGAACCCAAGATAAAATTCCACCTCTTAACACTGCAGATCAGTTCTTGACTGAAATAGTTACTTTTTATAGATACATTTTTTAAAATTTATAACTAAATTTGCTTTATTTTATTTATATTTTGTGTGTGTGTGTTTCACTGCCTTCTTGGTATCTCCATTATATTCATAATGTTTTCAAAAAATTGTTTTTGAGTCAACTACATATTCATTCATTCATTCATTTAAACAAGCTGATTATCAGGGACTGGTAGATTGTCTCATTTATCCTGACATTTTTTAAAAAATTGGTTTATATCTTTATTTAACCTGTATGCTGTGTCTAATGAAGTCTTTATATGTAAGTATTTAATTTGCACGTAACTGATTGAATTCTTCTCCTTAAAATTTGCAGACTGTTGACTTGAAGGCTTTTTATCCAGGAACTCTTTTGGAAACAGGACATGATATTTTATTCTTTTGGGTTGCTAGAATGGTAATGCTAGGCATCCAGCTTATGGGCCAGTTACCTTTTAAAGAGGTGAGATTCTTATATGTTTAATATAAAACTGAATTTGTAATATTTCAGTGCTATAACTATTACTTATTAAGGGGGAGTCTCACTCATTGACTCCCTATACAATCAATGCAATTTTATAAAAATGAGCAGTAATAAAAAATACTGAATATGAAAGTCTGAAATTTACTTTGCTTGTAAAATACGCTTTTCTTAATCTTCTAATACAATTAGAACACTCTTTATAGTTAGTAAATATATTAAATTAATTTTCAAAAAAGGCATCTTTCCTAATTTTGGCTCATTGTGTGGTGGCACCATCTAGAAATGAAATGAAATGAGTAACTATGTTTTATAAATCGCCTAATTTTAACTAAGGTATAGTAACCCACTAGACCGCCAAAGCAGTAATACACAGACGAGTTCATTCCATCCTAAGGTAATGGGTATGGTAGGAAGAGATGGAAACAGAGGTGGAAGTTTGTCCTAAGAAGAGTCGAGTCATTTTCGCTTTGTACCATTCCTCCCGCAAAACGGAGCTCTTCAGCTACAGAGAACTTTTGTTTCTGCTTTCTGCGGTGGGGGGGGGAGGGGCTATATTCTTGCGCTAGCCTACGGCACTGGGAATTGGATCAACATATTCCTTTGGTATATTTTTAACGATAATAACATAATAGATTTCTTCCCATAGCAAACTTTCTATACATAAAAGAACATATTTTTACCGATTAAAGAAGTGTTTCTGTAGTCTGAAATTAAAATTAATTCGTTAGTTACAGCATAAATAGTTGATTAAATATATCAATCGTTTCAGAAGCAAAAAATACCCTCCTTCTTCAGGCAAGAAGTTCTTTGCTGGTGTGGTTGCTCAGAAACTGATTGATATATTCAACCAAATGTTTATGCTGTAACTAATAACGAAATATTTTTAATTTCAAATTATTTAAGACAGCAGGTTTGGCGAATATATTTTAGGTTGCTATACAGTGCTATTTCATCAGTTTTAGCAGTCAATCTCTAAATTTCAACAGTATCAAATAAAATAATATTCAGCATTAAATTTCTTTTGATCATTTAATAAGTCAAACTAAACAGTTAGTAAGTGAAATATTAAATAAAATTTTAAAATATACTACTTTCCTTATATACATAGTATAATGTATATGAAAAGTATTGTGACGGGGTCGAAAATTCGACTTCGAGTTTTCGATGGGAGCACGTTTCAAGCATCCCTGAACACGAATCAAACGTTTTTGAGGTGATGTCTGTGTGTGACTGTGTGTGTGTCAATGAGTCTGTGGAGACGATATCTCACGAACGAATGGAGCGATTCGAATGAAATTTAGTACAAAAATTACAATCCGTGAATACTGGAAGCCTATTGTCAGATTTTTTTACCATCATTTCACATTACTATATCACCTAGACGTTTTACTCAGTGGTGAATTTACTGAAGATTAAGTTTCTGACCCCGGTTAAATAGCTATCCCCCCCTCCGCCCCTAATCCTTCGTTTTCAAATTTTTATGCAAATTACTTTTATATAAAATTTTAAGAAGTTAAAAAAGATGTTTGAAAATATGTAATACATAAGATTTGGCAAGCGCTTCCCCCCCCCCTCCCCCCAATTTTCTTCCTGCCTGCGTTACTGAACAATTGCTACACTCAACATGTTCAATAGTTTTTATGCTATGCTACACATCGTGTACACAGCTTTTTGTACACTGTTACTTATCCGTCAATCAAAATTTGGGTATAAGGTATGGTTTTTCATAGAAATTTCGTATTCGAAATTTTGATCATAAAACACATTATAACAACTCTTGAACATACAACACAGATGGGCTCTAAATGTCTTCGAAATGTGTTCAGGAGTTATAGAAATACACGTATGTCTGTCAAGATCTAAGATATAGTTTCGAGATATTTCATATTTGAGATTTTATTGAAAAAACACGTTATACGAACTCCTGAACACATTTCAGCTGCAGTCTTATGAAAAGTGATTGCAGGCCCTAAGGCTATGGCTCCTCCCCCTAATCAGACCGGATTTCAGCCTCTTCTCGTCTGTCCCGTTTGTCTGACCTCATAAGATACCATTGTTCGCAGATAAATAGACATCTGTCTTAAAGTCTTTAAAATGCATTCAGAAGTTATGGAAATATACTTAAACTAAGTATAAGGTATTGTTTTACTAGAGATTTTTATTAAAATATACATTATACGAACTCCTGAACACATTTCATCTGCAATCCCATGGAAAGTGACTGCAGATCCTGGGCCCCTCCCTGTGAGCAGAGCCAAAGAGCTGGAATCACGATTACTCATTGATTACACCTCGAAGAGCAGAGCTGACTTCAGCCCCTCTCGTCCTTCCTGTTTGTATGCCTGACCTTTTGTTTATTCGTCAAGCAAAATTTGGGTATGAAGTATAGTTATTCCGAGAAATTTAGTATATAATATTTTGATGATAAGACATGAACAGTTACTGATAGAACTTGTCTTATGATCAAAAATTGTTAATTTTGAGTGAGATCATTTCAATTTCAAAGCACTCAAATTTTAAAAGTCTTTACATTTCAACTGTTTTAATTTTCAGCTAGACAAGAATTTTGATTTCTGACATTCAATTAGGATGGAGGGGAGATGTTACATTGTAAATATATATATAGAGAGAGAGAGAGCACAGCGTATGCCTTCGTCATGTGCATGTCTGATTAGTGAAAATTAAAAAAAAAATCTAACTGGCCAGGATTGAAGTGTTATGTTTTTGTGGCCCTCCATTCGAAAGATTAGTTAGAGGAAAAATAGTTTAGTCATATTTGAGGTTGCTGATCAGCGGAATTTATCGATAGATTTTATTTTCAGCTATGCAAAAATATTTTGAATATTCGAGGGGGGGGGGGATCACATTGTAAGAAAGTGTCTCTCTCTCTCTCTCTCTCTCTCTCTCTCTGTATATATATATATATATATAAAAATTGAAATATTTTAATCGAAAACTATGCATAAACTACAGAAAGTACAAAAAACCCATCTCTAGCATATCTGTTACAAATAAGTAACTATAGTCCAAGACTAAGGATAAAAATAGAAGGTAACTTATCACTATAATGGAAAGGGGATGAGGGGAAGATGAGTGTACAAAAATCATAATTAAAACGGTATATATATATATATATATATATATATATAAGATGCAAGGGGCGTAGGACGACCGTCATCCAGTTACCCTCTTGTGAATTCTATTAAAAACTACTTTAACGTTATTCATACAGGAGTTGCCGTACCTAAAAATAACGTGGTTGCTTTGAGTGTGCCTGTTTCTAATGTTATACAGTTTGATTCTAATATGGAATGTCCGGGCTCTACGTATCGCACTTATTATAAAAACTTTGGAAAATTTAAATACAGTAAATGTAGTTCAACAAAATGTATGTTGTGTCCTAAAGCAAACAAGATACAGATTTCCAATGTTGGAAAATATAAGAGTTTCTGTAAAACATATAATTGCGTGTACTCTATCACATGCGATATATGTGGAAAAGAGTATATAGGGCAAACTAAGAACTGCCTTAATATCAGAATAAATCTGCACCGTAGCATGATATATAAATGTATTAAAAATTCGGAAAGTGAGGTGTCTTTGGAAATAAGACACTTTGCTAATCACGGAGTTGAAGCAATGAAGGTTACTATTTTGGATATTGTGGTGGATACAAATTTAAGATTATGGTGGGAAAATACACATATAGCACAACATAGATCGGTTTATCCGTATGGTCTCAATACTGTTATGTACGGTAATAATTATAACAAGGAATATTATTCAAGCGTAAGGACGGACAGTATGGTGAAGCGGGACTTGGAAAGGTCCAGTCGTAAACAACGAGGAGGATGTAGGGGAAAAGTGTGCTTAAAAAGAACAGTGGATAAAATTGATAGGGTTTTGCGAGATATAGATGTTGGAAAAGATATTCCCGAGACATGGCTGAAGAATATGGCTTACGGAATTAGATTGAAGTTTGTTAACAGAGTTTGGTGTCATTACAGAAAAATATATGTAGAATGTACTGAAAGCGATCGGTCCAGATCCTTGTGTATAATGTTGGATTACATCAAATTTAGAGCCAGGATACATGGAATAGTTTTAGAGGATATTAAAATAAAAAAACATATTGACGAATATCTTATATTGAAATATATTAATAAAAGATACGATCTTATTCCTTTTAATAGAATTTTAAGACTAATGGCTCATACTTTACCAGTTAGGGACCTGAGGTTAAAAGTGGCTTTCAAATATGATAAACCTTTGGGGAGAAGGTTTTTTAATTATAATTTTATTGGTAGTAATTTACATACAGAGAGTTGTGTAAGTTGCAAATGTAATACATCGATATACAGAGACGTACATCATGGACATATTGTAACAGGAGATCTGGGTATAATAAAATCGAATATTAAAAAATACTTTGAATTGGGTACTAAATACCGATTTAAGAGTGACGTTTCCATTAAACGAGCAATGGAAATTGATATTACACATTATATTCAAAAAGCGGCAGTAAAATTCAGTTTGCCAACTGAGACATTTGAAGAATGGAAGGTCTTAGTGATAAATGAGTGCATTTCATGGTATCGCAGGAACGTACGGTGTAATACAATAGGAAGTGAGCTTAAATATAATAAAAAAGAGCTGGATGAAATACAAAGTATGTATGTAATTACGTACGTAGACAAGGTAACGTCGAATTTTGCAATGACTTGTAAATGGTACTATGTTAGTTTATTAAGACAAGCATACGAAGATCATAGTATGTACTCGTTGTTGAATCAAAATCAGTTGGAAATCAGTAACCGGATAAAAGCTTTGTACAAAAAATCTGGCATATGTGTGGGAAAAATTAGATATCCCTATTTAACGTTAATACCTAAGCTACATAAAAATCCAGTTAAATTCCGACCAGTAACCATCGGTTTTAAAACTTATTTAACAAGGGCCAATAAATTATTATTGGAACATTTAAAATTGGTATTACGGAAACTATATGACCAGGGTAGCTATTTTATAAAAAACAGCCTCGAAGTAGTTAAGAAACTGAAAGAATTGCCAAACATCGGTATATACAGGAGTTATGACTTTGCTGACCTTTTCAATAATATAGACATTAAGGATCTATATAGCATCCTAATAGAATCATACCATAGATGTGATTTGCAGCTATATATAGCAATTGGAAAGTACAAGGCTTTGGTGGAGTTGGTTTTATTCGAGACAGTTTTATACAATGGAGAAAACTTTTATAAACAAATTAAGGGTATCCCAATGGGGGGTAACTGTTCGTCAATTATGGCAGATATTTACCTAGATAGATATGAAAGGGGAACACATCTTTTAAATGAGATGTTATTCCTACGTTACGTGGATGATATCCTATGCGGATTCGAGGATAGTGGTTATACAATGAAGTTTGACTTTTATCCTCCATGTTTAACTTTAATAGAAACACCATGCAATGAGGATGAAAGTCTGGATTTTTTAGATCTCACTATAATGAAGCCTGCCACTATACAATGTTATCGTATTTACGATAAACGTAACACCTTTAATTTTGATATCAAATATTTGACGTCATGGACAACTAGTCTACACCGTAACATATTCAGAAATCTGATAGTAAATCAAATGAAACGACATAAGTTGTTGAATTTTACTAACAACGATAGATACAAGTGTGATTGCCGTTTTCTGGAGGAGGCTATCAAGGAGGGTTATCCTCCCGCTTTTCTGATAAGATTGGTTTCCAATTATAATGGTTTAACTGCAGCCGTAACCAGGAAGAGATATTTTGGAATGATAACAACATACGACTTTTCGGATATCGCCTAATGGCGGGAATTGTAATACGCAGAGGGTGACGTGTTTTTATGCCAAATTGAGGATCATAAATCAGATAGCTCAATATGGCTATACACCGGAATTTTATAGCTAGGGCTATTTTTATGTGGAAACATTATAAGCGTTATCCAGATTGTAAGTTCGTGATTATAAGGGTTTTCTGAAATATCGGACGAACTTTTAATAATTACTTTAGTCATATGTGAAAGTGGTATAAAATCAAAAAGTTATGTGTTGTTCCATGGGAAGGTGTATTGCGTAGAGTTTGGACTATGGCGTATTTATGTGTCTATATATATGTATATATATTTATAAGGTGATAATATTGTTTAAATGTCTTGTATCCAATATTTAAAAATAACTGTCTGACTGGAATGTCTTTGGAATTGAATATATCGATTTATGAGCATTAAACTATCACAAGTGAAGTAAATTCAAACATTAGGATTTTTATGGTGATAAAGAAGCCAATAGGTTTTGGTATCCAGAAAGGATTTTAATAATAATAACATGGATTTCAATAGTCTTGAATATATAGTTTTTAAAGTAATAATTAACCATAAGTGAAATGATTTCAAACATTAGTATATATATGGCGATGGAGTTGCCAATAGGTCTTGAGTCCATATTTAAAAATATAGACACTCTGACTAGTATTTCAAACATTAGTTTTGAATAGAAAGGGTTTAAAAGGATTAAATGACTAATTGTGAGGTAATTTTACACACAGGTTTTTATATGGAAATAATGCGGTTTATGGGTCTTATATCCATTTTTAAAAAAATATCCTCTCAGACTGGGATTTCATTAGTCTTAAGAATTTTGTATTTTAAATTATTTGTTATATTTTTACAGAATGCTTCATGGATAGTTTTAGCGTAGAAAAGTAAACTTTTAGATTTTACATGTTATTGAAATTGTATATGTATGTATTTTTGCGGATTTATAAAAGGTCATGAAGGAAATCGTGTAGGGAGTATCGGTTACCGGGAGCGTTTGCCATGGCGGAAAAAGCTTTAACCGGAGTGCTGGGGGTCGCAACTCCCCCCGGCCGGTACTTCTGTCACACATCTAGAATCTGTACGAGTACATTGCTACTTGTCCTTTTTGGGAATTTATATAGGAATACACATGTAAATATTGCAGCATAGCGCTTTACAAGATGTATTATAAATTCTTTTTTGCTTTTAGCTTTTTAATCTGTTCACTAAAATTGAAAATAAATTTTTCAAGTTTTATAATGTATATATATATATATATATATATATATATATATATATATATATATATATATATATATATATATATATTTGCAATTTATGTTGGGAATTGTTTAGACCGATATCCCATTACCAACTTTGTGCCATGGATAATTTTGAATATAGTGATTACCCTACTAAAAATTATAATTTCAATAAATGTAAGAATAAAAATTGCAAAACCTGCCCATTTTCTTCTAATACTGAAATTACAAACCATGAAAGTCTTCTGCCTTTCTGCAAAATTTTCAATTGCATCTACCGTTTATCTTGTAACATATACAATCTATCATATATAGGACAAACTAGTAATCCCATTCATCTATGTATGAATGTCCACAGAGATCATGTCAAAAAATATATTTTAAATAATAATTTTCTTCCTACTTCCAATAAAATTGAATATAAACACTTTGCCAAACACGGTTTTGAAAATATTACTATACATATTTTAGATATAAAAGCAAAATCAGCAGATAGGATTTATTTTGAAAACTACTATATTAAATCACAGGGTACTCTTTTTCCATATGGATTAAATCAAATGTATCTAAATGGTAATGTTGTAAAAAATAATTTTGTAGATAATAAATATTCTATTTTTAATCACCTTTTTTTGAAACCCCATTTAAATAATAGTGAATCAATCAAACTCAAAAGATTTAAACGAGGAAAGGGACATTCCTTACTTAATGATCATAAATCTGAGATTATAACTCTACATAATCAATTTAATAGAACTTTTCAATGGAAATTCATAAGATCCTGGGTTTTTGCGGTAAAGAAAAAACATTTAAATAAGGTTTATGCCATTTTTTAAAATTAAATCTTGCTAATGAACATTTTAATCATATTTTCTTTGATTTGCTTATTACAAGATCACAGTTTTTAAATTTAAAACTAAATCAATTTCATTATAATAATACAACTACTAATTCTTATTGTGTTATCTCTTTCAAACATCCTATATATAATTCTCTAAATTTTGGACATCTGTTTAACAAGTTTAAACATTTATTGCCTATTGCAGATTTATGTATTTCAAAGACATTAAAATACAACAAGCCTATTGGTAGGTCTATATTTAATTATAATGAAGTTTCACAATCGCTTTCTATTGATCATTATTCTCAGTCAATTGTAGATAGTGAATGTATTTGTAAATTAAACAAATTTGCTGAATTTCTAAATCCAGACTTGGGGCATATAGTTACAGGAGATTTAGACATTGTTAGTGACAATGTGTTAAGAACCATTATGTCATTTGGCACTAAATTTAGGATACCTTCTTGTAATAATTCTTTTAAAGTTTTAAAAGCTATTAATCTAGATCTTGATAAATATATATATAAATTAGCTTGTAAATACGCTCTGCCATTAGAGGCATTTAATATGTGGAAATTTACTATATTAGAATCAATTAAAAATGCTATTAGAGATATTAAATTGTCTAGATCTTATATAATATTGATAATATTAAACATTCCATTAATGATTTACTAAGATCCTTTGTTATCACCTATGTTGATAAAGCCTCTAATAATTATGCTATTATCTGTAAAAAATTTTATATTCAATTTCTGTTAGATTATTTAAAAAATAATAGTCTTTTTAAACCTGATTTACATTCCATCAATAGTATTAAATTGAAAATTATCAATATGTATAGTGATTTAAATATTAAATATAAATATCTTAAATTTCCTTATATAGTGCTTATTCCAAAATTTCATAAAAATCCTATTAAATTTAGAACAGTTACTAGTGGCCATAATACTTACTACTGCGAGTAAATTATTACTAAATTCTTTAAATCTAATAAATAATAGTTTAAGCCAGACTAGCAATAATTACCATATTCTAAATAATAGTAAAGAATTAAAGAATAATTTAACATCTCTTAGAAAAATAATAGGATTTCAAACTTTTGATTTTAAAGATCTTTTTAATAATATTAAGATATCTGATCTATATGATGTAATTTTAGCTCTATATAATGCTTATATTACACATCTTTCAAATCAAATTAAATTTATAAATTTTCCTAAACTTCTTCACTTTGTTATTTTCAATAATTATATTTTTCAAGGAAATAAATTATACTTACAAGTCTCAGGAGTTCCACAGGGTGGCTGCAGTAGCAGTATGCTAGCTAATTTATACCTTTATCATTATGAAAAGTCATTTACTTCAATAGATTATACTTTTTACAGATATGTTGATGATCTGATTTGCTTAGTACATACAGAAAATTATCTCATAGATATAGATTACTATCCAGACAATTTGGAATTAATTCCTAATGAAGCTACTATTAGTAAAAATGTTAATTTTTTGGATTTAAATCTTTTTATTGATCCTTCTAATAGAATTGTTACAAATTTATATGATAAAAAAGACTTTTTTAAAGAATTTTAATATTAATAAAATCTTACCATTTAATTCCTGTAACTCGATTCAATTGTTTAGAAATATTATACTCAATCAGCTTTTTAGAATTAATAGATTATTTGATAAAAAATTTCATGCTATGCATATCAATAATCTCAAAATTACTAGCAATTTATATAAATATCCCTCTTATTTAGTAAATAGTATTGTTAAAAAATTTAAAATAGCTAGATTTTTATAACTCTTTTCATAGTATCATATTCTATTCATAGTATCTTATATTAGCCAGACATCTCCATTCTCTTGTTTTTTTTTGGTTTTTTTACATTCTCTTCCACTTCAGCATTACTATTATTTGCCCCTCCTTTTAGTAGCTTTTTTTGTATATTAATACTTTTTCTTAACATTTCGCTTAACTGTTTTTCAATTCTTATGAATGGCAACAGTAAATGGTTTTTTATTTTTTCTTTACGAATGGCAACACTGGTCTCTTCTATCAGTGTTCCCGGTATCGACTCGATTGTACATACGCTGTGCTTTTTCCAGGTATTCATTTTTTCTTTTTTATTCCTTCTTTATGTATGTCGTCCAAGTAGAAATAGTTTATAGATATAATCTATCTATTTCTTCAGAAACATACATTTTTGTGTTTGCTTCTACAAAAAACTTGGACATGATTAGATTTTTGTAGAGGTTAACATGATTTAGGCTTAGAGCCTCGTCCACGTGTATAGCGTTTGTGCTTGATTTCGTTTGTTATACTGTTTTTGATTCCATGCCTTTGTATTATGATATTTTTCATTGACTTGTTGATTCGATTTTTATTTTTTTTCATTTGCTTGAGGATTAGTTGATTTTTACTTTTGTTTTGTAAGCCAGTTAGATAGTTGAATTTAGTTTAAGTGTTTCTTTTTTTGTTTCCATACCTTTGAATTTTGTTGATTTTCTGTAACTTGATAGCTTGTGTTTTGTATTTTTTATCCATTTGATTGATGATTTGCTGTATTATATTTTATTCTGTGGGTGTTTTAAAAAGTTAGGTTTATCGTGTTACATCTTCTTACTTTTCGTTCATTGGATTTTCAAACTACTATTATTATATATATATATATATATATATATATAAAATAAACACGGCAAAAATGAGAAAAGGCAATAATAAATAGCTCAAGATTGAAGATCAAGACATGGAGAACAATCAACTGAAACTGCACAAAAAACGGCGGTTAGTTCGAAATTGCATTCTCGTCAGGACAGGCATACAATTCGAATTAAAACAGTTTAATGCACATAAATAGCCATATTGCACATAACAGTCTGGATGCACATAAATAGCCAGTTTCTGACAATGGCGATAATATTTATCAATCATAAAATTTGAATTGGAGTTCTACAGAGCACTTGCCATTTGATAAAACGTTTGTTAATTTTGATTGGGACCATTTCACTTTTAAAACATAGGACCAACATAAATGGAAAAAATACGTTATAAGTACTCCTGAACACTTTCCTGTCAGTCAAAATCGAAGTATAAGGTAATGTTTTCCGAGATATTTTGTATTTGAGATTTCGGTGAAAAGTATATGTACTCCTGAACACATTTCATATACAATCTCGTGGAAAGCGATTGAGGTCGCCTTGGGGCTAGGGCCTCTTCATAAATTAACCTGGCTTCTATCTTTTCTCGACCGCCCTGTTTGTATGTTTGGCCCCATATGATACCGTTCGTAGAATTATCATTGTTTTCTATAGAAAATAACGCTTTAATCGAATTCTTTAAAATTTGTATTATTTATTTGCAAATTATATTAAATTAATATTTTTAATTATTTATGGAAGGAATATTAAAATATATAGAATTGCATATTTCACGTTTTTATTATTTTAATATACACACATTGCTATATTCTTTAGTAAGCAACATCGCTCGAAATAACGAGTTCGTACCATGAGCATCCGAATTGAAACCCAAAGCCTTCACCACTCATGATCCCAAGTTATTTATTCACAAAGGGATCTTCCCTGAGCCTCCGGGCGCAGCGGTGGGGATTCGTAAACTTGTTTCTGAGAATTCCCAGAAAATACGTCACCTCCTCAATAGAGGAAATGGGACTAATCTTTTGGCACGCTTTGAATGTCGCCTTTTATTTATTTATTTATTTATGTTTTTGTTATGCACCCATGCAGTGGGTGCACAAAATAAATTGCCTTTTTAAATTCTGTATTTAAATAAAACTCACATTCTTTTTTAAAGAATTAAAATCAAACAAAAAATATAAATTAAATCCTAAATCAGATAATTCTTATTCGATTTGTACTGTTTTCACACAGATTATTTGCCTACATAATGATTACTTATTTAATTTAAAGTAAACTGCAAGAAGTTAGAATTTCTTATTTTCATTTTCAAGTCTATTACAGGTCATCTACATCATTAATAATCACCTACCTGCTATTGTTTGCAGTGTTTTTGTTAAAATAAATTGAAAAAAAGAATGGCAAAAAATGGACAGAAATTCAGCTCTAACATTAATAACTTTTAGAGCAAAAATAATTTGAATTTAAATAAACTATATTCAAGGTACATCGAGGCCTGACCTGAAGTACCCCTGTACTGAATCAAAAATTAATTTCAAATTCTTGTTTTGTAGTCTTTGTTATAAGGCTATCCTCTAAAAACTTTTTATTCATTGATTCAACTTTGATATGCAGATATACAAGCCTACAGAATCCTATTCACTTAGTGTGTGGATATTGCTTAAATGCTTTTTTTTCTCACAATCTCTATTTTCAATGAATGCCTCTTTATTCAAGATACACTGCATATTGAAAGGCGTCAAGCTCAAAGTCACTGAGAAATAAAGATATATACAAATTGTCTCCAAGATTCCCAATGAGAATGGATTTAGAAAGAATCTTGTACCTCAAATTACAAAAACCCCAATCTTTCAAAAATGAACTCAAATGAAAAATTAAGCACAATACTGTCATTTTTTTTAAAAATTCATAGTTTTTAGGTCTGATATTTGAAAGTTTTAAATGTTTGATGATGGATGTCAATTAAACAGAGTATTTCATTTATATAGTACATTGGCTGAAACAAGGTACAAGTTAAAACAGTATGATATGCAATTTCTTTAATCTATACAAAATGGTGTGATACAATACGGCATTCCTAGAATAAGAAACAACATTGATACAATATAGTATTCATACAATAAGAAACAATGCCAGTATACTATCAATAATATAACACAATGCATACATTATATATAACACATTACATACATTGCTCAATGATATGTATTGTGTTATATAAACTAAGAAAAATTAAAAAATTTTAAAAATTCTCTGAAATAAGATTCATTCCTCCACTTTTTCATAGGAATTTTATATTTGTAGACAACTTTAATTGCACAAACTTTGATTTTCAAAATTTTTGATGTAAATATTTAAATATTTATCCTTTAGAATATATTGCTAATTACTGCTATATTCTCAATTACACAAATTTCTTACACTCGAATAATTCGATGATTTGAAGTTTTTTGTGATTCTTGTATTAATTTTTTAGCAAGGTGAGTGCTGAATGTAGCTTTCTTAATGCCCACTCAAATATGATTGTTTGTGGTTTCGTTGGCATAGTAAAACTCAACCAATTAAAAAAAATGTTGTATATAGATTGAACTAATCATGTTTTAGATCATGACAAGTCCCAAATTTTAAATTTTAACCGAGGTGTCAGATCAAAGTTCAGGTAATGTCTATGGAAAAAATTTCTGCCCTAAACAATTTTTTTTTATTTGTTTGTTTGGTATGACTTGTACAAGTTACTAGACTGTCTTGTACAATAATTAGTTGATATTTGATATTTTTACTACTTTCTTGAAATTTCTAACTTCTACTTGTCTCTCATTCTACTTGAAAAAATTCTACTTGTCTCTCATGCCTCATACACGTCTCTCTTTCATGAAATAAACATGTAGCTAGATACCCTGCTTTGCTTCAGTTTTGACTCACGAGAAACAACCTAATAGTACTGTATGATGCAGTCAGATATTTTGTTATTTTTTCAAAATAACCACCTGAATATTTCAATTCATGACACCTACAGTTTAACACACACCTACAGTTTAACTACAAAGTAAGTTTGCATTAATTAACACTTGAAATAATTTTCAGATGATTTTTATGAATAGAATTTTTGATAAATCAAATCTTTCCCAACCATTCCATATTGGCTAATTAATGTTTGACAGTGTAATTACAAGTACATAAATGATATGTTTTTTGTATTATCTTAAAAAAAAAATTGTGTATATTTCAAAAGTTATAGTGTAACAATAAATATCTGAATATTTTGTAATGAAAATATGTATTTCTGCAGGTATTTCTTCACTCCATTGTAAGGGATGCCCATGGAAGGAAAATGAGCAAGTCCCTTGGAAATGTCATTGATCCCATTGACATGATAAATGGTATTTCTTTGGAGGTAGTATTAATTTTTATAATTGTGCACTGAAAATGTTTTAATTTCAATAATTGCTTTTATGATTTTTACTTGCAGTAACTTTTCTGTATGAAATTGTCTGTTTGCATGAAATAAATAAAATCTTTGAAGTTGATCGCTTAGTTTGACTTTATAAAAATGGATCAAAACGTCTTTTGTGGAGTTTCTACAATTCTTGAAAAATACCTAAAATTTAAAATAGTCCTGAAATGTGATCATTTTTTTATAAATCATTCAATCTATAGTTTTGTAACCACCAATGAGAGCTATTCTGTAAATTTATATTTATTCTAAACATAATTGAGTCATTTGATGATTAGAGAAGGTAAACTGATCTAACATATTTAAGTGTTAAGATGTGTTTGTATGAAATAACATTGCTACTAAACTGTTTATTAAGTTCTATAAAATTAAATATACTGATAGAGTATATTCAGAAACTATATGACTGACTAAGTCAGTGGTTCTCAGATAGTACTTGGTAGAGCTTATTAAAGAGCTCCATGGAAGCATGGAAAATAAAATGGCACTTTTACAAAATTTATTCATTATTAGCCCCAATGTACATATAGGCTCTACCAAAAATAGATATGTTAAAAATGAAAAGGGGTCAGGAGCTCCTTGGTCAAATTGTTTCTAAAAAAAGGGGGGGCACCACAGGACAAAAAAAACATGGAACTTAATCATTCATACCATATTTTATGTTTTATGTATGCTTAATTATGTGGTATTTGCCACTAGTCAGCTGGCAAATACTTTCAAATTTGACTCGTAAACATTTGTGTACTAGTAACCATAGGATTAGTATCCTGTAAGGCATAGGGAAGTCCAAAATAGTTATAGGGTTACTACTTATAGGGCTAGTAACTGTCTGTCATCAACCTTAGTGATGTCAAAGAGCAGTTAATAAAATTGTAGAACCTGACCAAATAAGTAGAAAAGGGAACTGAAGTATCATCCATTTTTTTTCCTTGTTAGTATTTATAAAATATACCTTAAAATAATTTAAAATTGTGAAATAATTTCTGTATTGATACTCTTTATTTTATTAAGTTTAATTTCCACAATTTGTATTGTTGAATTTATAGTAACTTGTGCTTAAGTCATTGGCTAGTAATAAGTCAAGAGTGGCTAGTAAATATAGTGTCTACTAGCCAGTGGCTACTAAACTTCATAATCATAATTGAAGCTATAATGTTATGCAGAAAACTTTAAATTTATATAATTGGTGCTCATTTATATCAGTTTGAAGCTAGCAGCATGGTATAACTAAAGTTGTCTGTCACCTCAGAGGGCAAAATGTTAACGTATAGCAAGTTTTCTTGCTACCACTGCATCAGCAATTTAGTGAAGAGTGATGACATGCATGAAACTAGTTCATCAATGCTAGTCATTGTATTGGTTTCATGATATATTTCCATGTTTGATTTAGAATGCTCTGAGTTGTCGATATTAACTTTTATTATTATAATTTTTTTTAATATAAATTTCAAACTATGTTAGATATATGAAAAATTAAGTCATGTATTTTGGAAATTAAGAGAAGTTCACTATAAAAGAATCTTTTACTAAGCTCCTTGGGAAATGTTTTAGGTTCTTAAATGGGCCTGAAAATTACTTGAATTTTTAATGTTAGCGATTCTATTTGTAACTTTTGTGTTTAGATGTGGAAAATAATTTACTGCGTTGATTAATGCCATCATTACCGTAATTTGATTTTGTTTTATAATTTAAATTTTGTATTTCTAAAATTGTGGAAATCTTTATGCATCCATTTTACAAAAAACATATCATATCCAATGCATTAAATTATGTATTGTCTTAAGTATCTTACATAATAAAAGAAGATATCTGTGATGTCTGTAGTGTAAAGCTTTGGACAGCCTCCAAATTCGTTACTGGGTTTCCATCTTGACACCATCGGAAAGATTGAAGAACATTCTTTACAATGATCTTTGAACCAGATCTGTAGGGCAGCTCCTCTTTATTTATTTATTTTTAAATACATCGAAATTTGGATTTTTTAGGATATCTGATACTTATTTCGTTGCATCTGAGAAAGTAAGATTAGCGCAATTTTATAGTTTGGCAAAAGTTGTGTACATATATTATCTGTATTCTGAAAGGATTATTATTTTTACTACATTATTTTAATTTTTGTGCTTTTTCAAGCAAATCCATTTTTGTTAATGAAATGCAGTTGAGTTTATTCCCACTGGACTTTTCTGTGCATGCCCATGAAACTCATTTTGTGGTTTAAACTATGCCTTTCTCTCCTAGAGAAAGGATTCCATTCTGTTTCCTTTATTCTGGAGATTTGAATCAAAAAAGGAAATGATTTAGAAATTGAGTGGTGTTATCTGTAAATGTATTATTCAAGTAGCGGGTGCTTATTTAAGACCCAGGCAATGCCATATAATTCGTTCTAGCTTTATAAATAATTTTTAGTATTATTCTGTTTTAGAAGGATTGCTTTTATACTTTTCTATCTAAAATTAAGGTAATTTGCTTGAACAACTTATCTAACTTTCTGGAAAACATAGAAAATTCAGAGAATTCTGATTACCATGAAAGATCCTGAGAAATTCATGACTGTTTGGCAATTTCACAAAAATTTCGCACAGATAATTGCATCTTAAATCTCCACAGAATGATTGCTTAATCTAAAATATATTTTGTTTGAAAATATTTTCAATTTTTACAATCTCTGCATCAACTAACATTTTTGTATACAGAAAAATTATTTTTGATCATTTTTTAATGAATGAAAGGAATACTGATTCAAAGAATTGAAAATTTATAAAGATAAAAAATAACTGATAGTGATGCTATAGAATTTTGAACGTTAAACATTTAGCTTTTGTTTTGAATAGGACTATTCAACTAAACATCTTCATTCTGAAAAATGTTTCATTTCTTTGCAGAATTTTACACATGAGTGTGACATTTAAGTATTAGAGAAGTAGTCTTACTTTTGTGTAATCTAATAAATGATTTTTCACTCTAGAAATTACATCTTTGTGTGTGAAATGAAAGCAAGTACACTTCTGTACTGATTTAACACTTATATAGAATCTTTTCACCATATTTTACACAAAAACATGGTGAAAATACCCTGGAAAATTTGTATCTTTTCATCTAGAAAATCCAGATAATTTTGATTTGAATTTTTATTAGACAGCCTGTTTGAATTGGATATGCATTTTCCTTTTGTAGGCACTGCATGCAACTCTTCTGGAATCCAACCTAGATCCAAAAGAAGTTGAAAAAGCCACTCAAGGACAGAAAGCAGACTTCCCTAATGGCATACCGGAATGTGGCACAGATGCCCTGAGATTTGCTCTTTGTGCGTATACAGCTCAAGGTACCTTCTTAAATTAATTCATTATTAATGTATTGAGTTTAATATTGGGGAATAATTTATTGTTAGAACTGGGATATTCAAGTAAAATGATTAATGAACCATTAATTGATGAACCAGGAATGTACAAAATTGTGTAATATGGTGAAATTTGTAAATTTTAGTTTATTAATCATTCTATCTCAGGGTAAGACCAATTATGGAGTCCACAGGACAAACAGAAGTTGCCTTTTCACTCCAATCTAAAGGGGCTGGTGGATAATCACAGTAACTTAATAAAAGATAAGTTAGTTACATAAAAAGAAAATTCGAAAAATTGAGTGATGCTCTTGAATCTAAATTGTGACAAATTACGATTCAGTATCTCTGGAGTCACATAATTTGGAATAGAGGAAAGAGATCCATATGAGGAGTGAGCAAGCAGCCACTAGGGATGTCATTTTTGCTGAGTAGTAAAATGGTCAGTCTGGTGCTGTCATCTATACTACATTTGTTCAACTATTAAAAAAATACTATGTTGAATAAATAAAGTATTTTAAATACCAAAAAAGTTACATGTGAATGCATGTAAGAAAGTTTTTAACTTTTGCTTATTAGGACTCTGCATTACTCTTCATTTGTAAATTTAAAGAATCATTATTTCAAGCACAAATTTTCATGAATACTAAAATTAGAGGGTAATTCTAGTATTGAGACCTTTATATGTAGTTTAAGTGTTGAAATTTCTAATATTGATTGATTTATATTATAATGGAATTTGAAAAGTAGCCTATTAGTCTATGTTTGCAATATTAAGTATTTACAACAAAAATTTAATTACATTTTTAAACGTCAGTTTTATTTATTTTTTATTTTATTCAATAGCACATTTTAAATTACAGCATAATAAAATAATTAGTTCATATATTACACTGAAAATTAAAAAAGTTGTCATATTCAAAAATTTAAACTGACATTTACAATTAAATTCAATACACACACATAAAAAAGTAAAATAATAATTAAAAAAAGGCCTTGAAAAATTGAATTTTCTATAAAGTTTTATGTTAATAGCTTCATTTGATATAAATTTAATTTTTTAAAACCTTATAGAACTTTTCAAAAGTTGCTGTAAGAAAAAGTTTTTAATGCAGCATATATTAAACAAGAAAGATCAATCATACATAAAGCATGAAACACTTTCCAACTGAAATGCAATATTATTTAAACATCTTTAAAATGTGATGCATTCAGCATTGACATTTTTTAAATTGTCACAGTACTACTACTTGAAAACTTAAAACTTCATCAAAAAAGATAATGCTAATTACACAAAATGAATTTTATCCAAATGACGTTATCGAAATATAAATTGTCTGCCTCTCCATATAAAATTAATGAATATTTTATTCATATCCCTTATGTTCCAGACTCCAGAGCTAAATTTTGCATGAAAAAAAAATAATAATTCAGAAATTCTTATACAACTAGTCTTGCAATCGCTTGATTTGTTTACATTCTGTATGCTATTGTTGTTGAGACCCAGACCGTTTGACCTACCAGAAAGGCATAAGGTAACTATTTGGACAGCCTGGAAGACATCCTGTATGCTGTATTTTAGCATTAAAATTAGGCTTTGTTATAGAAATATAGAAAGTTTAGTAATTATATAAGATAAAAAATATTGTAATTGCATTGGCACAGAATTTAAACACACATATAATACGCAAAAAAAAAGCGGTTTTATGACTGATGCAACACTAAATATAAATGTAAATGATCTTTAAACATCACAGTTTTTATACAGTAGGAAAAAATGGATGCCATACTTTATTTTGAAATGAGTCATGTGATCTCTTCATATAATATGGGTGTAATTATTATTTCAATTTTTATTTAAAAAAATATCCAACATATTTGCTAAAAAATTTTTTACACATTATATGTGATAATTTGAATATTTCCTAAAATTTTCGAAGCAATTTGTGGACTTTAACTCCACTTAAAAAATGTTTGAAAAATTATGTCCCATAGGGATCAATGTATTTCATTTTTTCAACCCTGATTAAATCCAAAACTAATTGGGTGCTTTCATTCCTAGATATTCCACAGACTGTCTCAACAACATACTACAATTTATTTTGATAAAGTCAATTTTACGGCAGTTATCGTGTGAACGGACAGACAGACAGAATGACAAAGTCATAAACACTTTTCAACTATATTGGAAAGTCTTAGAAATGAACAGATAATATTACAAATGAAAATAGATATAGGTCAATGAATGTTTTTAAATGTTTAAATACATGCTGAAGTTACTAATTGAGTTTATATGCAATTTCATACAATTTATTTGTAGGGTTAGATTAGATTATTCTAGGGTTATATCTGTCATTAATACTGGATGTGGCATGAATCTAGTCCTAGCAAGAGTCTCAAAGTCCTGATCAGTGGTCGGAAGTAGCACGCTACAAGTAGCAAAACTACAGTAATCACTACTTTTTTTCATAGTTTGTAGTGTAAACTCTACTTTTAAAAATAAGTAGTGTGATACAATAAATCACTAGTTTGTATCAAGTTTTGATGCTACATTTAACGTTACTTCAGTAAACAAACAAGGTGCCGTTCTACATATCATGTGGAAGGCCATTGCCTCATGAAGTTGATTTTTTATATGGATATATTCAGATGTGCTATTTCCCAAAAGATCCTGCTTATCTGATTGCAATTTTGGGATGCAAATTCTACTAAAAATCAACAAACATATTTTTAAATAAATAGTTTTTACATTTATATTATTTTATACATTTAATAAATAAAATGGATACACGTCAATTTTAATTAAACTTTAAAATCAAAGATAACCAAAAATAGGTTTAAAAGTCCTTTAATAAAATCTCCTTTCCTCGACGTACAATAATTACACAACCAAAGTTCTTTCGGGCATCACGATGCCCTTCATCAGTAGCTTTGCCACTGATGAAAGGCACTTTGATTTTAAAGTTTATACTTTTGTTTTATTTTACTGTTTTCAGAAGTGGGTAAAAGCGTAAAGATTGGTAAGTTGATCAGTAAATTTTAATTATTCAGAAAAATATGTTAAATTATTATAGTATACCCATATCCTCAACTTTTTGTGAAAATTGAAGCTGTGGCAAAATTCATCTTATAAAAGTAGTTATGTAATGACTACATTTTAAAAGTAGTTTGTAGTCACTACTTTTTAAAAAAAGTAGTTGTAGTTGTAGTTAACTACATTTGTCATAATGCAGTTGTAGTTGTAGATCACTACAATAATAAAGTAGTTTTTCCAACCACTGGCCCTGGTAGTATTTGTTATGTGGAAATGCAAATATAAGGAATATTCATTTATTCTTGACTATTTCATTAAATAAAAAATTTTAATTAATGAAATAGTCAATTTGTAGTGATTTTTTTGCCCCTGAGGTTTTAGTCTCAAATTGGGTCTTTCCTTTAGTTGATAGATGTCTAGAGTGGTGCTATTTGCATAAATTAAAACTGATATATTTAACACTACATTGAAACTATTTCATACCTGATCTTTAATGCAGGAAAACAGATGGTCTCTTTCATGTTTCACTGCAGTTCAGAATAGCATATAAAATTGAGACTGAAACAAGTATTGTAGAATTTAATGCTATATGTTAATTTTGTTTTAAAAATTCACATTTCGGGTTAAAATTCTATAAAGCAGCATTTCAGTGAGACGTGAAAAAAATACATTTGAAAGGAGCTTTCGAAATTTAATCTAATATTATCTATGTTCTGCTATGAAATTATATGTTTAAATTTCAAATTCAATTGCCGATATTCAACAAAAACATTCAATTTTAATATATGTTTTTAATACAAGGGCTTAGTGTTAGATTCTGCTACAGTTTGAGAATGTTGTAGTTGAAAAGTATTAATCTTTCATTTTATATGTATGTTTATCGTACTTAGGACGTGACATAAATTTGGATATAAATCGAGTGGAAGGCTACCGCCACTTTTGCAATAAACTTTGGAATGCTACTAAATTTGCATTGATGACTCTTGGAACAGATTTTGTGCCGAAAGAGAAGTTTGAGGTATTTGCATTTGATTTTCTACAAGTTTTTTAATTTTCCTGCTTTTACTTTTTGCTGATTATGAGCACAAATATTGACCGACCCAGAGATATATTAATTGTACTTTGATGTTTTCAGTGGTGTTAGAACTCCTGTAATTACTCCAAACATTTATGTCCAAACACTGAGCTATATTATAGGAAAATTGTGCTCTCTGTTTTCAATCATTGTATTTCTTAGTCCATGCAAAAGAATATATGATGCACATTTAGTTTTGAATTGAGTACAGCAGTTGGTTAATTAACCAATGTAATGTGTATAGTGTTAATTGTAATGTGTTTAGTTTTTTCTAATATTTATTTACAAAGTTCATGATAACATTTTGTTACCAAAAATTTAAAATAGTGTTTTTACTCGATCCCCAGAAATTAGTTTATTATTTTTTGCCAAAATGTTGAGAAAAAAAGTGCTGCTATCAAACACAATATGAGTCTTCTAATTGATTTCCAGCAGTAAACCCTAGCTACCAATTCTCAGCAGCATTGTCTGGGGAAATCGTGATTCTTATATTTTCTATCAATTTCAGGCAATATGTAAATTTCCCAGTTTTTTTTTTCTTTTTTAAAGGTTCTAATGAAAATGTCCTAATTTTTAAGAATTTTATAAATTGAATTCTATACTTTACCAAAACTTGCTATAATAAAGCAAAATACTCAGTATTCTGCCAAAAATTACCCGTTAGTATATTTGTATTTTTAATGTCACATTTTCGTTTGTCAATTAATAATTTATCTAAGACTGTTTGGCCGTATTGCAAAAAAATGTACTTGTATGCAATTTTTTTGATATATTTTATTCAATTGAAAAATAATTTTTTACTTTTGCAATCTGTTTGCATTGACTAAAATTTTTGTAATTGGTGTTTTTCATGGGAAAAACACTTTTCAAAAATATTATTAACTAGCAAAAAGCCAGACTTAGAAAGAACTCGTGTATATGACGTAATGCAAGCTGTGAAAGATTTCAAATTAAAACATAATTTAACAAATTATGAAATTAGAAGTATAAAAAATAATTTCAATATTTGAGAATCCTAATGCAAAACATATTAGTTTTTAGAATTTGAATATTAAATTAAACAAAGTAGAATACAGATAAACAATAAAATTAAATTAACACATTTGAATCATAAAAACATATTTAATATACAGGAGCATGTTTAAATCACAATTCATGCAGCTGCACACACTTTGATTAGCTGCCTAAAAGTTTTTGTTTACTTGTTATTTGTGCAAAGTGTAGTGAGTGTGCATGATTTAAAAATGGGTATTTCACCCTCTTATAGTTCATTTTAATTATTAAAATTGTGATTCTGCCCATCTGTGTGCAATTTTACATATGTGTGCAAATTTTCTTCCTTCCTATTGTAGTTTTCAAGTAAAAAAATTCATAAAATTCAAGCAAACGTTGATTTCTCTTCATTAAGAATGGAGAGTGGATTTTGCTTTGCTTGCTTATAATGAAATGGTTTTAAATAACATTATTAAAATGATGATTTGTCAAGAGCATAAACTAGAATTTGATGCATTTGCATCTAATATTACATCTTTATCATTTTAAAATAATAACAAAAATGTTTCATCTTAATACGTGTAAATTAGAATTCTAGAGAATAATAAAAATTTAAGAAAATATAGTAAAGTTAACTATAGAAGCAAGTTTTGAATCTCATTTTTTCGTAGAAATGGTCAAAATATTTTTAATTTTCATTTCTTCGGACTTATTATAATCAAACCCAATAGCAACCATTGATTTCGTGATAATATCCGATAGCATGATTAGTGTTTGTGTAAAGAAATAAATTTAACTATAGACAAAGGAGCAAGTCTGGGTAAAGGAAAATTGAAAGTGTAAAAAAATATTTTTTACTTCTAATTTTAAAATGTGAATGTTTTTATTTTATTCTCTAAAAAGGGATAAGAAGTTAAATTATTCACATCTGCTTAATACATAACATGTATTGACTTGTTTGATAATTTTTTATATATATATAATTTCTTACACCATAAAACGAGGGAAGTGCAATTAATTTCTTGTCACATTCCTGCATTTACTATAAAAGCTAGTTTTGGTTTGTTTATTATTATTTTCTATTATTATTGCTAAACTTTAGCACATTATTTAGATTTTTGGCTTTTATAATGATTTACCAAGATTTCTGACTTAGAGCTCAAATGTTGAGGTTACTTTTCAATTTATACTGTAGATCTTGCAAATCGATTTTCAATGTATGTCATAGATGTTGCTGATTGATACATAAATTTCTGCTATGGGGTAAATATATATAGTTTTGCTATTGAGAATCATATATAAATATAGAAAGAAGATTTAAATTTTATTTAGAATGCACCATGGCAACAGCTTTGTGTTATCATTTATTACTTTTTTCCTGTTCTGTAATATAGAATTGCCAATTATATATTTACAGAATTGGCCTTGTTTCTAAATAGAGTAAGTTAACTAATTTTAATAACATGTTTATTTTTCTGAATTTTCAATGGGTTGGTAATTTCTTAAAGGTTTTTGTTTTCAAAATTGTAAGAAAAAAGTAAAATTTTTAATGCTATTTTTTAAATATATTTGGATAACAGCACAATGATAATGAGCTCCATTATTATCTGAGGTGGGAGCAATATTAAAATCTGCATGTACGCTTTACTCACAGAACATTTACAACTACTGGAAGGTTTGTTAAAAAATCTTGAACAAAATACTGCAACCCCTGTATTTGCTTAAAGTAAATATGTGTTTTAATTAGCTTTTATATCACATTTAGCTTTCTGGAAATGAACGTCCGATGGACCTCTGGATTTTAAGCCGCTTATCATCTGCCATCAAAGTCTGCAACACTGGCTTCGAAACATATGACTTTCCTTCTGCAACAACTGCTTGCTACTCATTCTGGCTCTATGATTTGTGTGATGTTTATTTGGTAAGAATTTATTTCAACGAATGACGCATCAGCAAGTATCTTCAAATATGTACTTATAAGAACAAGAAATTTATTCTGTTATTCTTGCATAACTTTCCATTTATCGACTGATATGTACAATAGACTGGACCAAAAAAAAATTTTTTTTTTTTTCTGATTTAAATTACGACTAGTGCAGAAATGCTGCTTTATGGACCACATACGTTGACAAAAATGTTTACGTATGTACGTATGTTTACGTCAAAATAGTTAAAAATTTTACAGATCCTTTCGGGAGTTGCATTTTTTAATTCTTTAAAACTATGGTTGAAGCAGAAGTTTAGTAGAAAAAGAATTGACTCTTTTGAATTCCAGTTTGTGCGGGAAAACTTTTATAGACTCATTATAATATGAAAAAATTTCATCCAGATCTAAATAATTTGTCTTTCACCAAGAGGCCTAAATTTCAAGATAAATTCATTAAAATGTAATTGATGTGATACATTGTAAATAACGTATTATTTAAATTTTAGCTTTTGGATATCACGGTAAAGTTATATTATACATGCTTATAACTTGCAAAAGTATTAATTGAAATATTTAGTAGTCATTCTATAGCTTCGTTTTTTACATGCTACTCTTTGCAAAAACTTCAGATAGTACAGAACTTCTGGTTAGATCTGTCACACAGATTGAATTTGCTGAATTATAAGATATAAATTTTATTAATGTCAATAATTTGTTCTTTGTGACATATAAACATAAAAGTAGATAAGCCATTTAACACAGTAGAAAAGATGAACATTTCATTGACGTTTTATTTAATGCCGGGGGAGGGGGGAATACTTAACATTGGCAGAATTCTTTATGAAAGTATATTGTTCTATATGTGATTTTGAATGAAAGCAAACCCATCATGCTAAAGAGGAACAAAACATCTACATAATTAGTGATATATGATACCTCCATATAGACTCTATGATTATTTTAGAGAAAACAGTCTCCCAAAACACATACTTGATCATCCAAAAAATATTTTAATGGCTACGATCTCAGATTCTAAAATTCACATAAAAAATTTGTTAGCAGACGCATATAAAAAGGAAGATGACAAAATCCTAAAAGGGCTTATCTTAATTCTGAAGTTAACTTTAAAGATCAAGATTATGTTGATGTGATTAACTGGAATAAATGCCTATTAACTGAGCCTCAGTAAATTGCCTACATAATCAAATTATTTGGAAATGTTGGCGTAGAGGGGAATATCAGTTATAAAATTTAAAAATTTCCCCATGCCATCCACATCCAGAAATTGTTGAGCAAAATATCAAGATTATCTATGAGACTACTTTAAATGTAGTAAAAGAGCTGGATTGGTGTCAAACTATAATCCAGAAAAATAATTCCTTATGTTGGACTTCAAGAATATTATTCAAAGC
Organism: Amaurobius ferox; assembly: GCA_951213105.1. Lineage (NCBI taxonomy): Eukaryota > Metazoa > Arthropoda > Arachnida > Araneae > Amaurobiidae > Amaurobius > Amaurobius ferox. The sequence continues at coordinate 93,603,033 of OX578143.1, read as the reverse complement.
ATCCTAACTAAAATTGAACAAGGGCAAATGTGGAGATAGTGTGTGAGGATGTTGTCTTGTAACTACCTTTACATGGTGATTTTTATGTTATGACATTATAATTTAATGCAAAAGTACTTGTAATTATTGTAAATTTTAGAAACTTGTAGGATAACTAAATATATCGATTAATAAGTTTGTATGTTATAAACATGTATAATAAAACTTTTTCACACCATCCCAAATTTAAAATTAAAAATAATATAATTTTCACAATTTATCGCTTTAATTACATTTTGATTAAATTATCCTGAATTTTGGGCTTCATGGGGTGCAACAAAATATTTAACGATCTGGATGAAATTTTTTCGTATTATACTGAATCGTTTTCTACACAAACTCGAATGCAAAATTGATTTAATTTTTTTCAATCGATTTTTTGCTTCAGCCATAGTTTTAAAATATTATTAAAAAATTCAATTTTTGAAAGGGTTGGAAATATATTCGACTGTTTTGATAAAAAAAAATTTGTGCAACATATGTGGCCCATAAGGTAGCTTTTCCCACACTATCCGTAATCCTGGCCTCTCACTTTGCTGCTCATGCCCTCGGGTGAGTCGGGCAGCCTGGGCTTTCCACACTATCCGTAATTGAAACTAGAGAATTGATTTTTTTTTTTTTTTTTTTTTTTTTTTTACTCAGCCTAATGTGCAATTTTCTGTTCATATTCCTTTGCCAGGAACTTGTATATATTGCTTTTATTAAAAAAGCTCAGTACTCAAAAAACTTTTAGAAGTTAAACTTTGTTACTTTGAGTATAATTCTGCAAGTTTGTGCTTTGAATACACTAACACTTGCACAGAGTGAGTGGAAGTGAAAAAAGAGGCAAAATTGTGTAGGAATAGTAAAAATAATGTTACCTGAAATTCACAAATTGTTAACACTTATTTCTCCGCATTTTATCCTAATTTGAATTAATTTTTCAATCATCATAATTTTACTGTGTGTTATTATACATTTGTCTTTTTTTTTTTTTTTTAGCATATGAAGTATGATTAGTAGATAAGAATCCAAAGACTTTTTCTATTAAATCAAAGTGGTTATCCATCTCTACAAATAAATTGGAGATAACAAGGAACAAATTTTTAAAACTTAATATTTCCTGTTCTCCTGACCCTTTGGCTTCAATACCCAAGAAAAACCTGCAAAAAATTTTGAGAAGACAATTTAATAGATTTTTAATAATAGATATTTTGATGTAAAGGTTTTTTGAAAATTTAATAAAGCTTTATAGATCTTGAATTTAAAAAATATGAAAAAAAAAGTGTACATAGTTGTGTGTTCAAAATAGTGTATAGTAATTTATAAAATAACTAATTGAAAAGTGTAATGATATCTTGTAACTAATATTCAGTTACTTCATCTTTTCATGAGTAACATGTGCTACTTTAGTTACTTACTAGCAAATAATTGGTAACTTATTACATTTTCAAAATAACTCTACCCAACTCTTGAAGTAGGCATTTTTCAAATGACTCATGCAAAATTTTATAACTCAAATCAAACTTTTGGTGCTGGCTGTTAGAGAGCATAACCATGAAAAGAATGCCTCAAAATGTCAGGATGTACATTAAAAAACTTTTTAAGAACAAATCTTCTGTAAATTTCATGAGAAAAATCTAGTAAAACTATACTTTTTCAAATTGTCTTGAATATTTTTTATAGGAATCTCTGAAACCTGTGTTTCAAGGCACTGATCCAGCTGTTGCAGCAACCTCTAGAGAAATGTTATATACTTGCTTAGATGCTGGGCTGAGGCTACTAAGTCCTTTTATGCCATTTGTCACGGAGGAACTTTTTCAAAGGTTGCCAAGACGAAAAGGAGATAATGTACCGAGTATTATAGTGTCACAATACCCATTGCTAGATGAGGTACTTTGTTTACAATTATTTTTAATGCATAATAAATAATGCTTCTCATTAATTATATTTATAACACACAATTTATGACAAATTAAATATATACAGATATTGAATTTTTTCGGCAGTCCTTTTAATGCTTTTACTTTATTGTACATAGTACATGCGAATCTCATTAACTCATGATGAACATGAATTACTTAGAACAGGGTTTGTACGCACTCTGAAAACCAAGAATTTAGAAATGGACTAAAATGTCATAGTATTTTTTTTTTTTCTCCCCTTCAAAATTTTGGAAAAATCAGGGAATTTACAACTTGTAAATCAACATTAGCTAAATTGATCAATTTAGGAAATAATGAAATCACAGGAGTAACTTTACGCTGGATACAAACTGGAACTGATTTTGGTGGTGTTTAATTAGCGTAATGCTTACTGCCATATTTTAGCACAATTCAGCTTTTTATTGGCAGAAGTGAAAGAGATGTAATATTTAAAAAAAATGGAAACCAGCCTTACTGTCTCTTTAGAATATGCCCCCCCCCCACACACACACACACACCTTGAAAATTAAATTGGAAGCCTGTACCATGTTGAGAACCTATTTCTAAATAAGCTATAATTGTGTTATATGTATATTCATATGTATGATCTGTTTTTCAGTATTCATGGGAGAATGCAGACCTAGAGAAAACTGTATCATTTGCTTTAAATATTATCCATAAAGTTAGGTCAATGAGGGCAGATTATAATCTTCCTAAAACTGAAAAATTAGATTGTAAGTATATATATTTAAATTTCACACCGTTTATTCCTATTTAACTTATATTCATTTAAAAAAATATTTGTGTATTTATAATCCCCCTCACCCCTTTTTTTTTTTTTTTTTTTTTTTTTTGCAAGGTTTAGGGAGTTTTACTGCATTTAGTGGCAGTTCACATAATATTGCCAGATACCATTTGTGTTTGCAGTACATGACTTTCGAGATTTTTCACCTGGACTCACAATCATTTCTGCATATCTCATTAGAATGCCACAACTCATTATGTCTTTAAAATGATGGTATTATTCAATGGTGAGGGGTGTCCAGATTTAATTGCCTATGAATAGGATAACCCACTGTACACAGTTACATCTCTTTTTTCCATAATAGATATTATTGAATTTTAAATAATTACTATACTTTTTTTTCTTAAATTTGTGTTTTGGAAAATATCTCCAATTTTTACATCCCCCCCCCCCCTTAATAGTACATATAAAGAGAAAGTATAACAATGAGAGAGTCAAAAATTACTCTTCAACTTTGCTAGATCAACAAGTTTTAAGCGTCGGTGAATATGAATCAACCATTTATTTCAATGATATCTAAGATTTGAAGACAGAATATCTCACATAAATTGGTGAATTAGATGAATTTTTGTACAATTATTTCAATTAGTGAATGTCGGAGGCCTATCAATCGACCAAGGAAAACTTAAATTAATTTTTCAACCATTTTGTTTTAATTGAAAATAAATAATTATATGAAAAAAGTATTATAGAAATAACTATTATATGTGAATTTTTAGTTAACAGCTAATGACATTCATAACATGTACCATTCTCAAGATATTGTGCATGTTTAATCTAATAGAAAAATTATATACATGCTTTTAACACAAGAATAATGGACTCATTTGTTTAGGACTCGATTGTTTGATGAGACTTTCTGGAGATATAAGCAGTTTTGAAGCACAACATCTCTTAAAAGTATAGAGTAATTTCATTATAATGCTTATTGCAATTTATAACAATAAGTCTCAGTTAGAAGAAGGTCAAATTTAGGTCATTGTTTTCATATAATATCTAAATTTGTTAATCTGTTGGAAAGGTCATGGACACAGCAGAATTTTTAATTGCTTTGCATTGACAGTTATTCTGCTTCAAGTAGAATAAATTTTTAACTGAACCTGTATCACTTTTCTGAATAAACCTTTATGTTTAATTAAACTCTTTTATGTTGCTCTTTCAGTATATTTAAAGTGTGATGATGAAGAAACAAAATCTTCGCTGCTTAGTGTACAAGAAACTATTGTGTTCCTAACGTCATCGGCCACACTAAATATAACAGAAGATATTCCATCGGGTTGTGCCATTACAACAATTTCAGAAAATTGTGAAGCTCACTTACTTTTAAAGGTTGGTGTTATAATACTCCTTTTCAGCATTATAATGTATATTTAGTTAGTTTAAAGACTTTGTGGCTGTCTTATATATAACAATATATAGTATCATTTTTACTTTCTCATACTATGTAATATGGTATAAAGTATTGTTTTTGAGAAAATTTTCAAATTCAAGATTTTAATGCCAATGTTTTAAGACCTCCTGAACATTTGTTTTTACTATTTTTGGAGTGATGTATGTATGTCTGTCTGTGGTTGATTTTTTGTGTGCACGATAGCGGTCACAAACATTAATGGATTTTCACAAAACTTTGTATCTGGCTTTGCCATCAAAAAATTAAGAATTATATAAAATATCTAATTTTTCAATCGAATAAAAATAAATTCTAAGTATTTTTAACATGGCAGCATATGACAAATTTTGACATAATCATGCATAAAAAGGTTTATTTATGGCTCAATGATCATGAGACTTAATAGTTTCAATCTTTGTTGTAAAAAATAGCTGCAATATGATTTTCTTTGTGACATCATTAGCTCTCTTCCTCGGGAAGCACATTACCCCTGAGGGGTACATTGTCAAGTGTGGTATCAATCAAAAGATTTTTTTAAGTCTTTTAAAGTAAAGAGTAACATGCTATAAATGTAATCATTTGAATCAACACTATCAATTTTTTAAAAAAATTTCTTGTAAAATTTGGGGAAAAAAAAAATTACAAAAAATGGATTCTAGTACGAGAAAGTCGAGTTGAGCCACACTCTAGTTCATTTTTAAATTGAACTAAACAAAATTCATATTTGAAAATCATGCTCTCTACAGCAACAAGCATTTATAGACCATATTACTCTCTCACTGGAGCTCATTGCGAGAAAATAAACATTACTTGCACTATCAGCGTGAAAAGTTACTATGTGCCTTAGTTAACATGTTGACTGCCGGCTGCAGATATTCAATAACAGCGTTGTTGTGAATCACGGATGATCACATGGCTAAAGTGATAAGTGCTATTCCATGCTGATGAATTTAAAAAAAAATTAAAAACCTTCCACCAATGCTTTTTTGCAGCACTTGGGAATATTAATAAGTTAAGCGTTCATATTCTTTACTAGCCGCCTTTGGCGACCAGCCTGTTCGCTACCCTTGAAAATTCTGACCGTGGCAAATTCTAACCGTGGCACACTCGCTGGCGCGACCTACCAGTAAAGTGTAAGGTAACTGTTTGGAGGGCCAGGAAGTGCCACCCAATTTAGACAGGAACTCAGTGGGGGAGGCATCCACAGGGACCGTACCCTCCTTCCCCTACCACCAACCTCTCGGAAGGACTTACGGTCCCGCATGTTTAACGTGATCGTACTCCGCCTGAACACGGTGGCAGTTTTGGCAATGGCGGGAATCGAACCCGGACCTACCTAGTTCAAATCCCGCGCGCTAACCACTGGGCTACCGCGCCCTCCGCGACAATCTCCATAACCTTCTTTTTATTCACCCAATTTAGACCGGAACCCAGTAGGGGAGGCATCCACAGGGTCCGTACCCTCCTTCCTCTACCAACAACCTCTCGGAAGGACTTACGGATCCACATGTTTAACGTGATCGTACTCCGCGTGAAAATGGCAGCAGTTTTGGCAGTGGCGGCAATCGAACCCGAGCCTACCGAGTGCAATTCCCGCGCGCCAACCACTGGGCTACCGCGCCCTCCGCGACAATCTCCATAACCTTCTTTTTATTCACCCAATTTAGACCGGAACCCAGTGGGAAAGTCATCCACAGGGTCCGTACCCTCCTTCCTCTACCACCAACCTCTCGGAAGGACTTACGGACCCACATGTTTAACGTGATCGTACTCCGCGTGAACACGGCAGCAGTTTTGTCAGTGGAGGGAATCGAACCCGGGCCTACCGAGTGAAATTCCCGCACGCTAACCGCTGGGCTACCGCGCCCTCCGCGACAATCTCCATAACTTTCTTTTTATTCACCCAATTTGGACCAGGACCCAGTGGGGGAGGCATCCACAGAGACCGTACCCTCCTTTCCCTGCCACCAACCTCTCGGAAGGAATTATCGACCCATATGTTTAAGGTGATCGTACTCCGCATCAATGGCGGGAATCGAACCCAGGCCTACCGAGTGCAATTCTCGTGCGCTAACTTCCCGCGCGCTAATTTAAATTTATAATGACCATATGCTAGGCTCTTAATTCCACCATCCTCGTTCCATCGTTCTATCATTTAAAATAGCCATAAAATTAAAATATCCATTTAAAATATCTATAAATTAAAATATCCATAAATTAAAATATCCATTTAAAATCAAAAAATCATCCATATCGTTCCACCAATCCATAAATATAATAATTTCAAATACATCACCACAATTCAAACCACCATAATTCAATCATTTAAATTATTTAAAATATCCATTTAAAATATCATATAAATATAATAATTTCGCCCGATGTATACAACACTTATGCTCGTAATTCATTTAAAACCAAAAGCGCGGTCTCCATGGAGACGGGGAAGAAACTACTGCGGATGGGGGGAAAATGCCGTTGAAGAACTGAGCCAGTAGCCGACAAATTTAAAATCATGGTGTCTTTAAAATTGCGATCCTGAAGGCAATTTTCATTATTTCTGGACCAAATTAGACTTGTAAGAATGCCAGATATTTCAGCTTTCTAAAAATGTAAATTATTAGTCGAAATTATGAGTACTTTTCACTATGCGAGAATTTAAAAACCAAAAATCGTTTTTTTGAGCCAAAAGTGACTTTTGTTTTAAAATCTTTAAAAAATATTAGAAATCGAAATTGAGAGTTGAAATTGATATATTTTTACTCGAAATTCTCTGCTCTTTCCGATGGTGTGATTTGTTTTTTTCTACAACGTCTGCATCGTGGAGAAAAAAGGGCAAAAATGTCAAAAAACGGTCGAAATCGCATAAAACATTAAATAACAAAAAAAATAATTCAAATTTTAAAAATCGGTTTTCACGTGTCCCCTTCCCTCCCCCCCAGGTCTCCGATTGCCAAATTTCGTAGCTCTCCGACGCGCGGTCGCGAAACGTATAGTGTATAAGACAGACACACACACACACAGACATTGCCTTTTATTATATAGATGATGATAAATGAGGTGGTGAAATCAAGAATTGTCAGTCAAAATTATACAAGAAGTCTTTTCAACAATTGCTCTCCAGTCACAAATGTTCTTTTTCTATCCTATCCATTTTTCTATTGGAAATTAAAACCGATATCATCCAATTCATGTGCTTTATAAGCGTTTCCTCATTGAGCCCAAAATAGCTTTCTTTTCTCGTGTAAAACAGCATTTTCGATCACATTTCCCCATTCATTACATTTTCATTTCCTCATGTTCTTCTATCTGCCTACCATCTGAAAGAATTTCACCCCCAAGGAAACTAAATAAATTGACAACACTGATAGTACAAGGTTAAGAAGAAAACTCATATAGCCTGTGAGAGAGAGGAGAGAGAGTTTTTGATTATAATAACCGAAGATTATTGAATTCAACTTTTAGAAACTGGACAGGATTTTAGCAATCGGGTAGCAATAGTCGAATGATTCTATTATCTGTTATCACAATAAGTGACACCTACTGTAATATCCGACCTCACATATTGCTACCGTAAACCCTGGGGTTGGTCGGGAGGTCTGGGTCTTCAACCTACTGTAATATAAAATATGTGTTCTGAAAAATCTAAAAATATTAAGGAATTATTTTGGAACACTGAAAATTGAAATCTGCCTTACCATACGTACAGAAAAATGTCTGTACGTATATACTCATAAATTACCATTCGTTGCATGCAAGAGTTGTATACTACTTCAAAACTCCTATAATACAGTGTTTAACTATCCATTATATTGGGTTGTTTCTAATGAAATGGCTAATTTTAAGGATGAAAATAAAAAGAAGAATGCCTGATTATTCGAAGTAATCTCCAGCAGCATCAATGCATTGTTGCCAACATGTATCAAGGTCATTTATACCACTTTTGTAAAAATCAGTGTCTCTGAAAGTGATGAAGATCTACTGCCCGATAAATTGATGCATCATTGGTAAAGCATTTTTTGGACAAAAAATAACTCAAGTGCCGGAAAAAATGATAATCTGTTGGGGATATGTCGGGGGAGGATGAGAAAAAGCACACATGGTGGAAGAGCACATGTCTAAACGCTGTGCTTTGTTTTCATCAGCCAGTTTGCGAGGCACCCACTTGTTAAGCAAATGTGTACATTTAGTGTCTGGGCAATCTCTCATACGATTTGTTGTGGATCTGATTCAATTAAATCCTTTAACTTATTCGAATCAATGGAGGAGAAACGATGGCCACGGGGTTTGTTTTGTAGTCTCAAATCTTCTGAGCGAAATTTTGCAAACCAACGGCGAGTGGATCTCTCATTAGTTGTTCCTTCACTGAATGTTTTGATGTTTTTTACTGCAACCGCTGCGGGGCGCGGTAGCCCATTGGTTAGCGCGCTGGAGTTGCACTCGGTAGGCTCGGGTTCGATTTCAGCCACTGCCAAAACTGTTGCAGTGTTCACGCGGAGTACGATCACATTCAACATGTGGGTCCGTAAGTCCTTCCGAGAGGTTTGTGGTAGGGGAAGGATGGTACGGTCCCTGTGGATGCCTCCCCCACTGGGTTCCAGTCTAAATTGGGTGGCACTTCCCGGCCGTCCAAACAGTTATCTTACACCTTTATGGTAGGTCGGACGGTCTGGGTAACAACAACAACAACTGCAACCGCTGCAGAATTTCTCAATTTGAACTGATAAAGGTATAGAAACCTTAATTGACTGGGTGCCATGATTGACTTGATATCGGTAGTATTCAATGTTTAATGCTCGTTGAACAAAGCAAATACAATTGCATCCCCACGTGCGACATTGTCACATGATATGAAAAATTTCCATGTCACATGACATGAAAAATTTCCGTAAACTTCAGTGCTTGCTTTCTTCCACAACCAGTAGAAGCCTGACGTCATTCAATGGTCATTTCATTTGCAACAATCCAGTATTTTATTTTATTATTGAATTACAAAATTTAATATTCACCTATTCCTTTAAAAATAAAAGCAAAATCTGATTTTGACAAGAATTATTAATTAGAAATTATTTCAAAGCTTTTTCAGAAAATACATTTGAAAATTGTTGTTTTTGCTAAACCTACAAGATAAAATACCTGATAAAAACCTAGTGAGAATACACAAGTTTAGGACAAATGTGTCTTTAACATAAAATGAATGTCTTCACATTATTGTTGACAGATTCAAGTATTATGTATTTTCTGTCTCTTATTTTCCTATGAAATTTTTAAAAATGATATTCTAGTAGATTGTTGAACCATTTTCAATTTCAACTATAATTAAACCAATAGTTTTTATTTATATATATGTATATGAGATTTAAAATGAGCCCAAAACCATCTTAATTTTATGTTAAACATTAACATATGTCATATTTATATATATATTGATGCTCAACTTTTTTTTTTACTGCAGGGACACATAGATATCAGCAAAGAAATTTCAAGGCTGGAGCAAAAGCAAGAAAAATTAACGTCTCAGATTTCCAAGCTGAAGCAAGCAACGCAAGTACCAGATTATGAAAGCAAAGTGCCTGAATCTGTGCGAGAATCTCATACTGAAAAGGTTTGTGTTGGAACAGTACTTATTTTAAAACATTTTAATGCACATTATTCGAACAGCTATGCAGCTTAAAATTCCAAAAAGTGCAGTAATGTTAATTTTGCTTACAGTTCTCCTAACTCTTCCATAGCATTATGGCTGCTCCAAAATGGGGTTTTTTTTTTTTTTTTTTTTGCAACCTTTATGTATTTTTTCTCCTATCCTACTTCCAAATCTAATGCATAGGATTCAGAGTGATCACTAGTAACAATTTTTATAGTTAGGTATTAAATATTTCTGTATTTTGCCTGTTTTCATAGTCAACATTTCAATTTTTGATTGTTGCGTTTAGTTAAAATAATTATTTCTTGCGTACATTTCAAAATATCGGCATACTGTAATTATATAGTGTTGGAATGTTTTAGCAAGTCTAGATTAAGTATCTCCAGCCATGAAATTTGGTATACAGTTAATGAGGTCTGTACTAATTGTATGATTCGAATGTTTAAAAATTATGAACTTTTAAAACTGAAATTATCTATTTTCCACCATGTTTTCAAATTCATTTATTCATCACAGCTGCAGATCTTCCATGCTCCTGTTCAAAAATGCAGATAATCTACAAATGAAATCTTTAGACTTTGTCTAAACATGAAGTAATAAATTTTGCAGTTTTCAATTTTTGGAACATAGAATTATTTTATTATAAGTGTGCTTTGAAAATTTGACTTTAATCAGATGAAAACTCAAGAGATAGCAATTAATTTTGCAAAATTTACTTCTGGGATAATGGAACTTTTAATTTATTAGTGTTTATTTTAATCAATTCAAAAGCAACTTTTTTTAACATTGCTTTAAATTTACAAAGTTAGAAAACCAAAGCATATAAGATATTTCTTGTGCCATTCCGCCAACAATCTATTAGATGTTTGTGTACATGTATGGTAAATTGCAGCATGCTTGTTTAGGGTGTATCAAATACATATCTGTATTTAAGGGGGTGGTCACTTATTTAGAACCTAGGCTATACATTCTAGAACATGAATATTTACATATGTACGAAAAAATGAATTTCTCCAATAGTTATCCTATTTATTTAGAATTGCTCATTTTACCGAGAGATAACATATCTGAATTGTCAAAGGCTTAGTTGTCCGGCTCCTACAAAACATTGTTATCTGTCCCATGTAAATTATTCTGATTTTTCAGTCAAACATAAAATGAAAATTCCCTAAATTGTCAATTACAAAAAAAAAAAAAAAAAAAATTCTTAATATAAAGTTTAAAACAAAATATTATACCATAGTCCCATTATACAGTTGTTTTAGGGCACTTATCAAAAATCTGGAGTTTTCCCTTAAACAGCTAAAGTTTAATTTGATTACTCTAAAATGTGTAAATATATTTTTCTGTTAATGCTATAGATGAGGAGGGGGGGGGGGGGTGATTTATCTGATTCAGTGATGTTATTTTTGCTCCTATTGCTCTGTGTTACACAAATCAGGAAGCTTGTTCAAAGTTTTTCCCCTTAAATTTGATTCCATCTTGCTTCAAAACCTAGTTTAGGAATCGGTTGTCCATATCATATCATTAAATTTTCTAACTCTGCCATCATAAAACTGTTTCAGAATTGTCATTTTTGGCAACCACTATTTAAACTTTTAATTATGTTTAAAAGAATGCATATATTATATTTCAGAGTATTAACTTGTTTAAGCATTTCTAAACTTAAATTAATCATAATAAGTAATTACACTTGTGCTTTTATTGAATACGTTTTTAAAATTACATTAGTAATTTGCTTTTAAAAAATTCATTCACTACATTTTTATTTCTTGATGAGAAATTATTAAAATGAAAAACAAAATGCAGTTCAAAAATGACAGATTTCCAAAATGCTCTAAATTCTTATCAGATCACTAGTATATTTGTTAACCAAAACACTTCAAATCTTTCAGATAATATTTTTGTTATTGTTAATTCAATTTAATATTACAGGTACATGTATCATAAGAGGCATTTTGTTTGAAAGATCAGAATTTCTCCAAAAACCAATGACAAACATTAAAAAAAGATGTTAAATTAAAGGATATAGTCATCTTCTGTTTTAAGCTCAAAATTTTTTCTCTCCATTTTACAAAGTAGATATTCTTGATAAATTTACTTAAATAATTTTATTTTATTTTTCAGATATCGCTAACTGAAGGTGAACTAAATAAAGTACTTCAAGCAATCGAGACTCTAAAAATTATGGACTGATTTCAGTTAGTTTATAAATTGTATTGCTTAAAGATATTTTCACTGCATTCCCAATTAAATTAAGATCAATATTTGTGGTTTCTTATTTAGTATAAACTAACATTTTCAGGTAATGGATCAATAGCAGCAACTCTATACTCCTAGTCTTAGTGGTTTCTTTCTATATCTTGAGCAGCATAAATAATTAACATACATCACTTAATATTTGTTAATTTGTTGACATGCTAGATAATTCAATCTTACACCTGAAAATTATTGAAATAATGTGAAATCAAAGTTGTGCATGTTTTGAAGATTTTTATAAAGTTATTGTAAAAGTGTTGAATTTTTAAATTACCATATTTTTTGCATTTGCATGAAAAATCTTTACATTTTTAAAATTCATCTTATCTCAAATAGTATTTTGTACCAGATTTAAAAGTTATCAAGAATAAATATAAATGAATGAAATAAAAGTATTTTAAAGTTAAAATAGAACAGGAATTCTTAAAATCCCATCTAAAGTCTTTAAATTTGAGATTCCAGTATCTATACTTGACGAATACCTAACCTGTAGTGGAGTAGAAGGTACAAGATATAATCTTCTGCTGAAAGAAATAATGCACCCTTAAAAGTTCATTAAAAAAAAATCAAATAAACTAAAAATTTTAATATTTCAACTGCAAAACGGGATAGAAAGAGTAAATAAAATTGATTTAAAATAAAATTTAAATATTTTTTACATATAATGGGGAAGTGGAATATTTGTATTCATTCATTCACTCCATCTCAGAATTAGTTTTGGCAAGAAATCTCAGTGTGGCAAACCTATGTAGTAGGAGACTGAATTTGTTTTTGATAAAGTTAAAAGTAGTCTTTATTTCCTGTAGAACTTTTCAATTTTAGAACTATTGAAGACAGAACAAAAATTCAAACAAGATTTCAAATTTTCAGAATATTTCACCTTAAATGCATACCTGACATGATTAAAAATATTTTCACTAAAGCACAAACATCAAATGGGATAGACATGCTGAAAACAGAAATATAGTCGATTATATCAAATGTTAGGGTTACAATGGAAATTTTATCGAATTGAGCAACATACAAAATTCTCTGCAAATTAAATCCCATCGAGCATGTGCAGGGTCAAGTGAAAGAATTTGTAGCATCGAAAAATCTTACTTTTAAATCTAATGAAGTGCAATATCTGGCAAGAGAGGCTATAGAACATGTTACGTCACAGAACCAGCAAAAACTCCATCAACCATGTATTAAAAAAAGTAAATATGGGGACACTTAACAATCTTGTGGATAATGCTTTAGAAAGGTAGTCTTTTGAAATCAACAGCAAGTAGATTAATTATAAGTTATTTGTAATGTTTTTATAATACTTTGATGAAAATAAAAAACTACATTTTTTTACTTGTTAATTAAAGTGCGAACTCTTATTATTTATATGTAATTTTAATGTATGAAGGACAACCATATCATATTTGGACTTTCCAACTGTTCCGGTTCTCCAGTTATTCCCCAAAAAATATGTACATTCGTATGGCAGACCCAGAGCAAGCTATACTGATAAGGTTCAAACTCAAATATACCACAAAAGACAATAGCATACTAAATTTAGACATTAAAGCTGCTCAGGATCTTGAGTTATTTCCCCCAAAATAAGTATATTCATATAGCTGGCCTAAGATGGGCAAGCCTAATAAGATTCAAAATAAAAGAAAATTAAAATGTACTGCAAAAGACAATGACATACCAAATTTGATATTATGAGTAATGAAACCCGATTAGTTAGGGGTTGTAAGAAAAGGAAGAAATGTTTTTAAATCTAACTATTCTAATTTCATCAACTTATGGTTGTGATATAAAATCCATAAATACGGTTAACATGAATTCTTTGAATTAACATTATAAAGTGATTAAAAAAATATATATAATTAGCAAATTAATTTTGTATGTATACATGAGTTTAGTTTTGAATTCTTATGCAAATGTAGTTCAATTATATTTGGTATGCATATAATCAATTGTACTTTAAGGAATGCTGCGCGAGTGGAAAATTTCTTTTACAATAATTCTTTGTCGTCAAAATTCACATTGGGTGTTTTATTTGAGAACCCAACCACTGGCTGAGTAAAAATCCCTTGTAGCTTCCACAGTGCTACAGGTTAGGTATTCGCCGACTAAGAGTATGACTGGATTAAAATAATAAATTTTGACCTTAAGGTAAAAATTTGTAAAAGTTAAGTTTTACAAATAAAATATTTGCAGTTTTGCATCTATTAATCATTTATCAATTCATATAGATGTAGGATTTATCACAATTGCAATCAACATGTAGAGAGTAAGCATAATATTGTGAAGTCTGGGGGAACAATACTTTATTAAAGTTCACTGAATGACAACTGTTTAAAAATTTCTTATATATTTTATGACATGCATAAAATCCCAACCCAAAGATGAACTAAAAAGTTTTTTTTTTTTGTGGCTACTTTTATACTTGTGACAAAGTTAACTTGACAGTACTGTGAAAGTTACGATTGCATATTAACAGTTTTATGCTTATATGAACATTATGCATACATTAACTACAATTCAGGCACGGCTAACTTAAATACACTGCTATGATCAGCTATTTCTCAAGTTTGTCTTTATATGCATGTTATATATACATTGACTATATGGTTTCCATGGTAACAGATTCACGTTTTTAACTATCAATTAACATACAGCACTTAATATTGGAATATTCTTTATTAAAATATGAGTAGAATTTTAAATATTTTAGAAATTTTTTGAACTAAACTCAAAATTTTAGTTTAGTATGTAGTAAATGGATTATATAGTTTAGTAAAGGCTTACAATTTTTACACATACTTCTGTCAAATTAATTTTGCTGCAAGTATAGATTGCTTCCATAGAAACAGGATCTCTTGAATATAAATTTTTTATAGAAATATAAGAAACTATGTATATAATTTACTTTTAATTATAGAGATTTGTTTATTTAAACTAAAACCATTAATCATTTATCAATAAACATCAGTAATACAGCAAAATTTTAGTTTTTAATTAATATTTCTTAATAGATAGATTATTTTGCTTTAATATCCTTGCAATCTGCAGCTGTTATGAATTTTTACCTTTTTCCTAAACTCAAGTTTAGTTTGCCCTATTAACAATTTTCACAATTTAGCAAGTCCCTTCAAATTTACTAAATGTGAATCATATTTAGAATAACACATTTGATTTATTGGTAAAACATCAGTAAATATTCAATATAAACTGACAAATTGTACACATTGAAAATATTAACATTTAATATACAGTTTCAAATACATCAAGTATGACAACAGATTTTACACTATTCTAAGGCACTTAACATTACAGATAAATGCAATTTTTTGATTTCATGTAAAACATTTAATACAAAATAATTTGATTTGTATTCATTCCTAAAACTATCAAATAAAATTTTTCGTAAAAAGACAAGATAATTTCACATCTCCTGACATGCATAAAATTGAAAACATTTCATTAAAAATTCAAAATATTTCACAACTCTTAAAATATATATAGATATATTGTGCTTAAACACTCAATATAAACTATAAAGGAATATATATGTATATATATATATATATATATATATATATACGTACAAACAGGATTTACTATATTGGCAGTGATGTATGGATTTACCTGCAGTATGAAGCCAACATCTTTAAAATACAATCTTTTACAGCATATAAATATTTTGGTAGATTTAATTCATGTGGCAAATTATTGTTAGCATGCAGGACATTTAGAATGTTTGACCATGCTACATTTCAATTATGATTTTCTTGGTAAACTGTGGAATGGAATGAAATTTACTTTTGAAATTCAATTAAAATCCATTCAATCAAGGATAAAAGCAATTCCAATTTTGTAAATCAATCCCTTGAAAAGATCGAAGTCACATTATTAAATAGCTGCTAAATTTTGCAGCAACTTTTACTTTTTTTTAACAGTATATTTCAACACTTAAATAAAATTATATGGAACGATCAGTAAAAATACAAACAGCTTTCAGACATACCAGAAGCTCGCAAAAACAAATTTTTTCTTGCACTTTATTCATTCAGACAGATGGTTCGGACCATGACATCTGCAACAGCATATGGGTCACAATTAGAAGATGGTCTTCTATCTTCAAGATACCCCGTTTTCTTTTCGGCAACTTGGCGAGGAATGCGAATACTAGCACCACGGTTTGCAACTCCAGCAGAGAAGTCATGGATACTTGATGTTTCATGCAAGCCAGTCAGCCTGCGTTCATTGTCTTTTCCTTGTTTGGGGTCATAAGCCAGAATATGACGATCATGATTACGGGAGAGCTTTTCAATAGCTTCTTCGATGTATCTGGAAGAACAAGATGCATTTAATATCTTGATGGTATATGCATTATTTAACTATATTAATGTTATATTGATATTACTATTGAATGCTAAAGTAATTTTTAAAAAAATTGTACGCACTTAAGCGGATCAGGGACAGAAAATTATATTAAAAATATTTACACAAATGTTTTTCTATTATTGAGTATAAATGGAAAATTAAAATATTTCAAAATAAAGATATTTTTTATTGGAGAAAATCTTGCTTTTTTTATTTGTCTTCAGAATATTTTGATATACTGATAAGGAAAAGGAAAAAGTTTTAATGAATAAACTCTAAATAAGTGATTTATTAAATAAAGTAAATTTAACAATTATATGTATAAATTCTGAAAACAAATTAAAGTTAACATCAGACAAATTATGTCTCAAATTTCATAGTTCTAACTCAACTTTTGAGTTATATCAATTTATATTTAAAGTTCTGTTTTATACAGCAAGTATCCCAAAACAAAGTTTTTAACATTTAACATCTTAAAGGTTTTAATTTTATTTTACATTTTTTGGTTGAAGCCCCAGATCACCCGACTCATCAAAAGATTCAGGCAGCTGGTTAGGGGACCGGGACACTTTTTGTGAAAAAAAATTTTTTAGCTTAATAAAATTATATTCATTTTTTCTAAATTTTCTATCTTAATACTCACATAAAGGGTTAATATATATATATATATATATATATATATATATATATATATATATATATATATATATATATATAATCCTCAAATAAATATAAAAATGCTTAATTTACTTAGAGTGAATAGAATAAAGATGGACTTATACTCTAACTAAATGCAGTTTGGGTTCCAAACTATATATATATATATATATACACACACACACACACACATACATACAGGGTGTCCAACAAAGGACTCCCTGAATTTAAAATTAAATAACAAAAACAAAGATCAATAGAAGAATGCAACAAACGGTATATTTATTGTGAAAGTTGTAAGAATTTTTACAGAAGTTTCGAAATAGTAGTTACAAAAGCTGCTAACAGATGGCGCTGGAATCACAATAAGTAGTTCCTATAAATAGTGCTCTGAAGCCCAGAGAGATCAATTTTACCTTTCAAACGTGAAAGGAAGTTAACGTACCGAAGGAAGAGGTTGAAATCATGTATTCCATGGAAGAACTCGTGTTTCTGGTACTAGAATATCACAGGTTAGAACATAGTATTACGGCAAGAAGGTGTAGTTTTCAAACACGACTTAATGTTCCAAAAGAACCTGATTCGAAAACCATTCGCAGGCTCTTCATCAAATTCGAACGAACAGGCAGCGTGGCTGATGTTCTAGTGTATTATGGGGAATGTTGGCCCCATGTTTCTATTCAAAATCCGAAGTCACCAGGTCATATCTGTACCAGCTGTGCGATAAAGGGCTGACTTTGCGAACCAGATTCTCACAATGATTGATTATGAAGGATTTGATGTTGGCTACATCTGGTTCACAGATGAAGCACACTTCCATCTGAATGGATACGTGAATAAACAAACTGGCGATTTTGAGGTTCCGAAAATCTACATTTTTGTGAAGCAAAACCACTGCATTCTCCCAAAGCTACTGTTTGGGCTGTGGCATGCAGCAGAGGCATTATCTGCCCTTTTTTTCATGAGAGAAACGATAACTAGTGAACATTACGTTGCAATTTTGGAACAATTTGTTGCCACACTGCGAGCGTTGGAGGATTGACCAGGCACCGAGTGGATCATGCAAGATGGGAACCGACCACATTGCACAAGACAGGTATTTCGCTTTCTTGATGGATACTTCAGGAATAGAGTCATTACATTGGATCATCCAAAATTTACTGGCGCAGACATGGATTGGTCTCCATATTCGCCCGATCTGACTCCTTGTGACTACATTTTGTGGGGCACATTGAAAGACACCGTTTACCGTAACCATCCCACCACGCTAGACGAGCTTGAATCATCGATCTGTGTGGCATCTGAATCCATTTCCGTTGAGACACTGCAAGATGTGATGGTAAATTTTATTGCTCATCTGCACCACCTCTGTGCTGTGAGCGGTGGACAATTTGAAAAGATTGCAAGCAGTCTTTGCAATCACATCACAGAGGACAAGTTTATTTATGCATGCTGATACGAGCTGTACAGTGTACAGAGCCAATCTGTTAGCAGCTTTTGTAACTACTATTTCGAAACTTCTGTAATAATTCTTGCAGCTTTCATAATAATTCATAATAAACATACCTTTTGTTGCATTCTTCTATTGATCTTTGTTTTCATGTTATTTTATTTTAAATTCAGGGAGTCCTTTGTTTGACACCATGTATGTATATATATATATATATATATATATATATATATATATATATATATATATATATATATATATATATATATATATACTGTATGGCTCCAAAGAGAATTCATTTGGGTCAAGTGATTTTGGACGAGTCCATTAGTAAATTCAATGACAGGTAGAAACATCCTAGGAAGAACAGGTTTCCAGAATTGGTGCCTTTAGTGCAAATTAATGCATAATTTGTGCAGTACAATAAAGAGCTTTATATGTATAAGTACATCCATTGTAAGTGTTGGGATTTGGTGGAATTGTTTTCTTCATAATTATTAAAATTATTTATTACAATAGTCGTAAATGTTTTATTAAAATTGAAGAATTTGGGTTGTAATACTTTTCTTGTAACTTAAACTCTTTATTTAGTGAGAAATGCACAATGCGTTTTGTGTGCATGAATTAATGAATGATCTCCAAATAGGGAAAATCAGATGGACAGTACATGATTTTCCAAAGACTCTTTTTTATTTCTTTCATAATTCATTAAAATGAGTTTATGTGCACAAAATAACACCAATAATTATTTGAAATGACACTGAATTTGCAGTTTTAATTAATTTTTTTTTTTCAGGGAAATGTTGCAAAATTACTGAAAAGCTATGTTTAAAAATTCCAACAATATTTGGCTTGAATCTCATAATTTGGTTACATGCACAAAAAGAAATATATCAGACCTGCAGCCTGCTTTAGAGGATATTTACAAGTTTATATGCTGGAAGGAGGGGGTAGAGAACATTACCATCTCATATTCTGTGTGGCTACCATTGTTGAAATTAAAAAGTTCGGCATCTCAAGACCTATGTTATCACTCCATCCAGTATGGAATGTCAATTTTTCATTTAGGTTTACAAACAGACAGATTTACAGAGAACATGCTCATCCTGTTTTAGATAGTCGTCTACCAATAATATTATTAGACTAAGTTTGATTGAGAAAAGTGCTATTTATAATTTCAATTTTAAACCAATACCAAACAATGAATATTCTTACTTGAGTCCTTCTGGTTCTCTCATGGCTTTTGTACTGAAATTTGTATGTGCTCCTGCTCCATTCCAGTTGCCTGGCATAGGTTTGGGATCAAATGAGACGACGACTCCAAATTCTTCAGCGATCTGATGCAAAATAAATCTGGACATCCAGACTTCATCTCCTATTGAGGTGCCTTCACAGGGGCCAACTTGGAACTCCCACTGTAAAGGAATTTAAAACTTCACTTATATGCTGCATATCTTTTTATATTGTTTGATCAAAATTACATTTTTTTTTTCGCATTTACTTAAAAGACAATGATTGTAAGATACAATGTAAGTTACTCACTTGAGCAGGCATGACTTCAGCATTTGTGCCACCGATGTGAATACCAGCAAACATGCAAGCCCTGTAATGGGCTTCAACTATGTCTCTTCCATAAGCCTTTGTGGAACCAACTCCACAGTAATAAGGACCTGCAAAGAAAATAAATATGCATGATATAGATGTTAAACCCATTGTATGACATGAAGTAATGCGTAGCATTTCCTCCTATCCACTCACTTACAACACTTGCATTTCTAAAATTTCTGGACACACATGGACCATGTACTACTTCTGAACAAAATTTATTACCATACAATCCCCTGACAAAACAATTATCACACAATTTTTTAACAAAATAATTACTCCCTCTAACGGACCACAATTATTTTACAATCTTCTAAACCCACCTCCTATCAAACCTTACCTACCATTTTGGTACGGGCTCTTTTTACTAATTGGAAACTATATGATTATCAGAATAGGATGAAATGATGAAAAATAACAAAACTCAAAATAAGGCAGATATAGATTTAAAACTATTTATCATTCTAAACTATCAATCATTATTTTTGCCTGGATCTGTCCTTTTGGGATTCAGGTAAGTGAAAGTTCTGCGATTATGAGAATAGATCTAACTTTTCTAAACGATCTTTTTTCACACAGAAATTTGTAATAAAAGTAATATTCCCAAATATTGTTTTTATTTTGCTTATTTATCATTAAATGTTACTCAATTTCCACGTCTTTTTTAAAATGCATCAAAAAGTCTAATATTCCTGTCGATACATATGCTACTGCCATTATGAGGTTAAATTCACAGAATGAATCGCAGTTTGTCTTTTTACACCTCTTGAGGCAAAATGTTATAAACTACTTTTCATGCTGTGACTCACCTTGAGGTCCTGGGAATCCCTGCTTTGGCCATCCAAATGGATATCCATCTGTATCCAGCAAAGTGTATTCTTGTTCCAGTCCAAACCATGGCACAAGGCCCTTTGCTTTCTCCATAGCCTGAACAAGAGAGCAGCGCTTGTTGGACTCTAAAAGAATATTAAGTAGACTTAAAATATCATAATATAACTAATGTATAATAGTGATATTGCACTTCTTCCTGGACAGGTTACATCAGTAGAAACTATCTGAAGTACAAGTCTTCCACTCAACTTTCTCTTACATTTAGGGTTTTATTTGTGTCATCACACCACAACCATTACCAGAATTAAAAAAGAATCTTATTTTCAGATTTTATTTCCAAGTAATCCTTTTTAAAATATTTCGCACTTTAAAAATTTTCCAAGTTGGCAACAACCAAGTGATGCCTATCACCTTGGTTGTTGCCAACTTGGATTGTCCATTTGACTTGTGTGAATAAAAAACATTTTAATGTCATGATTCACAGCAGCATCCTACGTATACTATACAGGGTGTGTACGAATGCTTGAAAATTGGGAAAATAATTTTAAATAACCATTTTTAAGATCTTGAAAGTTCGGAATTTTTTGGTTAGGTTCTTGAAAGTGCTTGAAAAGGACAGTGATGAAAATGTGTTTTTTTTTTCCTTTTCAAGAACTTTTGCTTTTTCAAATTTCCTAAGTGTCATTGTTTCCCTTTGAAAATTTCCTCAGTAACCTTATCCAGAACCTCTGCAATGAACTATTCAATTCTTGACCAGGTACAGACAAAGTCATGAACACCTATAGCATTGATCACTTTCAAATCATGAATTTTTTTTTTTTTTTTGTTATTTCTTCTGTAAAGTTTGTAAAAAAAGTACCAGAGAAAGTCTCAACCCATCAATTTTGCAACTGTCAACACATTACTTTTAATAATTCATCATATGAAAATTAGTTAATTTAATCTAAATGTTTCATGCGTTCATAAAACTAGTTTTTAACAAAAAAAAACAGTTTGCCCAATTTAAGCTAGTTTCTAGTAAACAATCAAAGTCAGTTTTTAAGAAACATAAATAATTTCATAAACCCATCTGTTGATTAATTACAAATTTTGTATCCGAGGCATTCCCTTGATTTTATCAGGCCACTAGCAGGCAGGTGGACTAGCTTTCGTCATGCAACTGGGGGAATCATGCTCTTTTCAGAAGTTATATTTATTGAAGCCAATCCCCATGCACAAAAGGCTTTTTAGGACAGCCAGTCTTTATTCATTCCTGTGCAATTCTTGCCGAGATTTAGACTGGGCGTGCATTTAGATGTAATTTTGTATCATGCACATTGCTTTTTTTTTCTTGGTGTTTTCATGAGAAGTCAAAATGGATTTCTGAGTTCTTGTTATTTATTACTAGGTGCTCATTAGGACCAGGGCAACACCACATAATTTGTTCTAGTAAATAAAATAAAAAATAGTCTACTGAATAAACATTTGATTTAATTCATTTACTAAGCAACATATAAATTTTCTGCAAATGACATTTCGAAAAATTTAGTCTACATAGTGCGGTTTCCATGAAAGATTTATTTTGTATTTTTTATTAATATCTCGTAACATGCGGGGTTATCCACAGTAAAATGGAGAATAAACATTTATATCATGTTAATGTATGTAATTCGCACGGCAATCAATAGGGCTGATGGGCACCACTCGAGTGGGACGTCTCGGTCACCCGATTTATTTTTTTTCTTTTGACAAAGGGGAAAGGGGAAGACATGAAAAATTCACTAAGAGGGGGGGGGGATAAAATATGGAGAAGGCGTGATAAATGCTTGGGGGGGGGGGATACAATTTGTATGAATAGTCCTGCAATCAAATGAAAGGAATAATGAACTAAACCAGTGTTTGTTAGCATCGGTGATTGTATTTTCTCAATCAATTATTGTTTACATAGTTGGAAACAAATCTCTTGAAACTGCCAGAACAAACAAATTCATATATTTTTCGTGTATATAAAAAGCAACTGTCAGGGAAAATAAATACAATTTTCATAGAAGTCTTATTTAAAATTTTAATTGTTAAGTATGTTATTGTTTTTTTACTTTCCCTGCAATACATGGTAATGTATCGGGAAAGTATTGGTTTCGACGGATCTACACGTTTCAAAACCTCTAGAATACGAAAAAACCATTTTTAGCGTG
Organism: Amaurobius ferox; assembly: GCA_951213105.1. NCBI lineage: Eukaryota > Metazoa > Arthropoda > Arachnida > Araneae > Amaurobiidae > Amaurobius > Amaurobius ferox. The sequence continues at coordinate 93,579,907 of OX578143.1, read as the reverse complement.
GCGTCTGTGCAGATTTTGTATCCACTCTAAAAAACTAATACACCAAATTTCACAAAATTTTGTAGGTAAGTCACTTGTGGGCGAGTCTGGTGCTGATTAGTTTTGGGTACGATTCAGGATAAAAGAACCCGCCTTTTTTTGCGAAATGGCCCGCAAAAGCTTGTATCCACTCTAGCTAAAAAACTAATGGACCGAATTTCACAAAATTCGGTAGATGAGTCACGCATAGTTCACCCTGGTGCTGATTAGATTTTGGTACGATTCAGAAAAAAATAACCTGCCTTTTTTTGCAGAATAGATTTTGACAATTTTTTGCAGGCCAAACTAAAAAGCTACGTATGCTCAAATATATCCATTTAATGCTTGTTTAATGCGTAATTTTTAACGAAGAAAAGAATAAGACCAACCCCATTACACTAGGACTAGCCGTTCTCAAGATATATTAGTTTTTTTCGTATTTTTTTTACGTTTTCGTACTTTTTTTAGTTTTTTTCCGTATTTTTTTACTTTGAAAATAAGTTCAGTTATCAAATGAGAACGAAAATTGAATTAAAAGTGAATTAAATTTAATTGAAATAAAGAGAACGTGGATATAAGTCTGCAGGGAAAGTCATGTGCTGCCCACATCAGATTTTTAATTCAAGAGTATTGATTCTTTATTCAATTTTATATAAATATGTATGGTACAAATTTGGCCATTTGAGGAATGAGGTAAAATTTGCTGAATCAACTAGGTCTAATGCAGATGTAATATTAAGTCTAATGCTTTGTGAAACAGATTTACAATGTTCAAACTTTTATGAAAAAATTAAAAAGCGCGAATTCAGTTAAATTCGCACTAGCAACAAGTATACGAATGGTAGAAATAAAATAATGTCTTATGTTTCAGATTTTCAATTTTGTTTCCCTGCATTCAATAAATACTTTTATTTTGTTCCGGTTTGGAAAACAAATTACATGGAGGAGTGCCAAAGTATTATATAAAAAAAAAAAATCTGCTGTAGCTCCAGTCCAATGGAGCCGAAACGGTTTTGTGTGAATAACATTTTGTAAAATAAAACTCATCTTTTGTAATATTGAAAAAAAGAATAATTTTATCCAAAATCTTATTAAATACACTTATAGGGCTTTCAAAGAGCTGCAAATTCTTTCTTATTGTTCAAAGCTAGCTCTTAAATTTTTGGGTAAAGGCATTATAAACTTAAACAAAAAATTTTCAATCTTTAACTTAACGCGATTACTCGAAAACTATAAGAGCTTTTTTAATAATAAATATAGATTTTAATACTACGTTTTCTAGCACACATTTTTGTAGTTTACTATTTACATCTATATCTTTTATAGTTTACTAAATTTTTCGAGTGAAAGTTAGAAAAATGGAAACACTGGCTCAGAGAGCACTTTAAGTTTTTTCCAAAAAAAGTTCAAAAATATTAAAATTACTTTTATATATTCATAATCTGGACCCTATTTCTGAGAAAACAAGGAAAATAATTTCCATTTTCATCTATTAGGTTCAAGGGTATAAGCGTCTAAAGTGTTTACATTTTTCGTAACGTACCGTCTTTCGCCAGAGAAATCCCAACTATAGATTCATTCACATCAAAAATATTTGTGTTTTTAAGGTTTGGGGATGCATTGGGATATTTTATATTGATTTTTAAATCCGATTAGCGCGATTTCGCAACGTGGTGTTTTTGCGCATCCCGTTAATCGGGGGGATTGCTGTACTCCTACTTGCTGAATTCTCGCAAGAGATTCAGCTAACTTATTTTCGCCAAAACTGCTTTATGTAAAACTATATAAAATTAAATAACATTTCCACGACCTTTAACTAAATCTTCAAGACTGAAATTATGTAAAGACAATACACTTTAGACCTACGCAATTTCGGCTTATAAGCTTATTTCAACATTTAAAATGGGAACCGCGATACGTAAACAGTCAAATATAAAATAATATTCAAGTGTAAAGCTCCGTTATGTGTTCAAAGCAATGCAAAGCACCTAGAATGGAATGAATTAAGCCCCTATTATACGATAGTAATTTGGGACAATAAACCGTTCGCAAAACAATTTTGGGACGTTTGTGGCTCCAAGCAGCAAATGGGGAAGCTTAGCTTCCCCATTTGCTGCTTGGAGTGACGTCACTTTCGTTCTGTGCTGGGTCGAGAAACGTCCCAAAGCTTTTGAGAACGGTTTATTGTCCCAAATTACTGTCGTGTAATAGGGGCTTTAGTCTCCGAAGGCGTATTGTTGCCAAGGCAACTGAAAACCTAAAAGGGAAGAACGATTGTCTGAGAACAGTGAAATTGAGAAAATAGCGGTAGCCAGCATATACTTGTATGTACAGACTTTGTCTAAACGCTCTTATGTAAACTACGCCAAACAAATGGATTGCTAAACTTGTCATGGCCCTCCCACTGTATTAGTGGACTGGATAGTTTTCATAAAAGTAATTTCTATTAACGTATATTTAAAATAATTATTTACATCATGCTCCCCTTTTAGCTCTGCTAAACAATAAGGATTTCTAAGTACATTTTCCGAATCTTTACGGGGAATGTCATTTTACAAACTTTTACGAGTTGCGCGAGAATGAACCTGGTTATTCAGAACGCGCAAGTCAATTCGAAAAAAACTTACTCCAACTCAAAGAATTTCGAAATGTCAGTTTCCACCTCGCCGAACAAATGCAATATTTTATGAGCTTATCGAACTGCTGAACAGCTTTCTAAATCGTATATAAAAGCAGTTCAAACAACGCTTTTTATTTTATCTGTAAAAGATGCGCCCGTCATAAATCCATACGACATAGAAGGATTTGCTTTTATCGATACTCTCGGCACCATTCACTCTTTTCTGTAGATTCTGGTGTTGCAAATGGAAATTGGGATAACTATTCAAAAGAGCAATAACAAAACCCATCGATAAGAGGTTTGATTAGTAAAAATTTGTTTTCAGGCGAGGAAATTTAAGATTTTATTGCCCAGGAAAGAATGCCTTTTGTAAATAACTTTCTAAGGGAAACTGCGCAGATCTTGCTTGCTTCACAAGCAAAGAAAACCCACAACACGTAGTCAGTTCTGAGAATCAGACTCTCGCGTTACGCATTGACTCCCTCCACGTTTCAATTTCAGTTTCGTAACCACTATGGCAGACGTTGGTGAAAACTGTGTAATCTTTTACAATATAATGTAATAGTCGCTGTTCATGTAGAAGTGACAGGAGGTCATTGTGACCTTTCGTAAACAAAATTCCCAATTTCAATAAACAAATTCTTTAAAACAAATATGTTTAAAATAGATTTTATAAAGTTTAATGAACCCATCTTTTCCAGAAAACTATAGTCTAGTTTTCAACAGAACACTACATTACATTTTAGAGCCATAAGCTACTTTTAGCAAATAAAATCATTCATTCACTTGCAAAATTGAAATCAAAATTTCATCGATACTTACTTAATTTCTACGACGAATAAGTAAAATACGGCAAATTATAAACACGAAACAAATAGAAAACAGTGCCTTTCTCGCGAATGGAACGCTTTAAATTCACGAGAATGTTAGCCAGTATAAAATCCTTGTGGTATATATTTTTCTTTTGCGTACGCTTACATTTCTTTACTTACATTGATAAACATGAGTCACAAAAAAGTTGTTTAATTTTACGAAAATCATGTGTGTGTGTGGGGGGGGGGGGGTTCCTCATCCATTATGTCTCCCCCCAAAAGTACCACCTCACCCGTTTTGAATTAATGAACATGTATACATATGGAAAAGCAACTTATTTAACGATACTTAATACTTTAAGTTTGTGTCTTTTGGAGCTCACATACAAATAGATATCGCCTCTAATGTTTACAGATTTCAGAGATGCTTAAAATGAGTCAATCCGGCGACAACCCGAATTCAAATTCTCGACCCCATCACAATTTTCAGCCACATAAAGATTTTCTATACACTATACTCCCCATGCATAGCATATATTTCTTTATACATAGTACGTAGAGAAAGTAACAAACCAGCATTTTACCCAGTCTAATTTGATTTAGAGGAAAATTAAGAACGATATCGACCGTAGATACTGTCAAAAGATCAAATATCACGATGTCAAGTTTAACACGTTGAGCGCGGATTTATTCTTGCTCTGCCTACCACACTGGGCGAAGTGTTCGGTCAGAGTATAAACAGAAGATAACACACACACGTTGAGCTGACCATTGTATTTCACCGTCAGTTTCAGCTATACTATGCGAATGGAGCAAACGTATTCGGGCGCAATATAGCCAGAAAGTCAACACCACATCTTTGCTTAGAATGTTTTAATAAACTCCATTAAAATTATAACATTTTTTAACCTACCGCCTGCCCCACGCACCGACGTCATCCAAACGAAAAGTTCACTGCCAGTGCCCACGAATTGACGCCGCGCGAAAGCGAATGAAATAATTCATTCCGAAGATAAGTTCATTCTCAAAATAATTTGTACGAGATACCAGTACCCAAATTTGCAAAATCTATATCGGGCGGGATAGCTCAGGGGTTAAAGAACGGCGATTGGTCTGATGACCAGAGCTCGATTCCCGGCTCTACCCAAACTGTCCCCGTGTTCACGCAGAATACGACCACGTTAAATATATGGGTCTTAAATTCCTTCCGAGAGGTTGGTGATGGGGAAGGAAGGTACTCTCCCTGTGGATGTCGCTCCCACTGGGTTCCGCTCTAAATTGGATGGCACTATCTCGGCCGTCCAAACATATCTTACACTTTCAGGTAGGTCGGACGGTCTGCGTCGAAATAAAAAATCTGTATCGTTGGCCCAATTATAGCATGTTGACCTTCATTTGCAAGGGATTGAAAAAAATCTTTAGATTGATTCAAAATTCGATAATGATAATGTACTCCCGATAATGTTAATATAATCATAATTGAAAACGCATATCAAAATTTGTTTCAAAATAGATTTTAAATAAAATTTAGAAATGGCGAAATACTCTGGAATATTACAACCTTAAACATTTTCCCGGCCGTCCATACTGCTGCTTATGGCTAAGGACGAGTCGAACGGTCTGGGCTTTCGACAACCTTAAACATCGCATATTTGGCGATATTTTACTTATTCAGGAGAATAAAATTGACATTAATGATTCTTTTACACGTTCAGCCGACATCGTTCCAGACGTAGTATTTAATAGATTTTTTCTTTTAATCTAATAAGAGGTCCAAAGACTTCAAACAAGTACAAAAGAGACGCATTAAATATACTAAATTTAGAAAGTAGACCAAAGGAAATAAATCAGAATTACATAAATAGAAAAACTTCCAAAGAAAATATCTTCAGGGCTTTAACATCCCACCGGTTTTTGAATGGCCTATTTCATTGATTTGATTAAGAAGTTGAGATTTTCCGGGTTGACTGGATGATCCCTAAACAGTTCGAATAAGATATATACAGGAAAATCAAAAACCAGGCCAATAACTCAATACGTATTAGGTTTATCGTATATATATTTTTTATGCAGGTGTATAGAAAAACCCCTGTGGCGCTAGCTACACGTTGAGACAGCTTTAAGGTAACTGCCCCCCCCCCCCCCCCTCTTTTAGGGAATACCGAGGACTATCGCTTCCTGTTAAAGATGAGTATCGAAAAATTAGTATTAAGTATAAGTCAACGAAAACTGCAAAAAAATTGCTCTAATTATATATTTAAACAAGAAAGATCAATCATGCTTAAAGCATTGATTATGAAACACTTTCCAACTTCAATGCACTTTTATTTAAACATGTCTAAAATGCAATACATTCCTCGGTAATATTTTAAAACTTATCACAATACTACATTAATTTATTATATTTGAAACCTTAAACCTTCATCGAAAAAAATTAACTTCATTCAAATGACGGCATTAAAGCATAAATTACCTGGTTTAAACATCTCTTTAAATGTTATACATTCCTCGGTAATAATTTTAGAATTATCAATACTACGATAATTTATTATATTTGAAAACTTCATCGAAAACAACTGAAATCCATTCAAATGACGTCATAAAAAAATAACACGCCTGGCTCTCTCTATAAAAGCAACATTTCATTCATAAATAATTCCCCCATTCATGTCATTCATCACAATACTATAATAATTTATTTCATTTAAAAATTAAGACCATTGAGCTGCAAGTAAGTAAAACTCTATGCGTAAAACTTCATCGAAAATTATCGTCCTTCTCTTTCTAAAATCAATGAATTCATATCAGCTAAGCAGACTCCATGGACTAAATGATTTTGTGTTAAAGAATTACAGCGATTCTAATACAACTCATTCTACATATTTTGCTGTTTACATTTTACATAGGTGAAAAATAGGCTTAATAGTAGAAATAATCAAATTTGGAAGAGCATTTAAACTGAAATATATTGTCATTGCGTTGTTTCAGTATGTAGATGCACAGAATTTAGGGGCAAAAATAAAGTAATTTTAGGACGGATACAACACTCAATATGAATTAAAAAGAACTTTAAAAATCACGATTTTGACACAAGATGGATGCCATATATCATTTTGAAGTGGGTCATGTGATCGTTTCATATCATGGACACGTGATCGCTTAATATAAGAGGTGTTATTATTATTTTAATTTTTATTTAAAAAACTACTGAATATATTTCGCTGAATTTTTTTTTATATATTTTATGGAACAATTTGAATATTGCCTAAAATTTTCGAAGCAATTTGTGAATTTTAAATCCGCTTAAAAAATGCTTGAAAAATTAGGTCCCATAGGGCTCAATGTATTCCATTTTTTCAACCCGGGTTCAATCCAAAACTAATTGGGTGATATTATTCATTTATATTCCCATAGGTCCTATAGACCGTCTGAACAACATACTAAAATTTCATTTTGATTAAGTCATTTTTACGGCAGTTATCGTGCTAACGGACAGACAGACAGACAGACAGAATGAACAAAGTCATAAACACTTTTCAACTTTGTTGTAAAGTGTTAAAAAAGATAATTTTTATTAATCTGCATGTAACTGTAAACAACACGCAGTGACATTTAATTAAATGTGTGCAAGCATGTACCGTTGCTAAAGGGGGAAACTTTGTATTTTGTATGAAATAAAGTCAATTTTCTAAATGTTCGATGATGATCTGATATAAAGAGGGGAACACAATCTCCGTTGAAGTTCAGATTGTCCATTACGATCAGGGCCCTCGCTAAGACTTATCATTGGGGGGGGGGGGGGGGGGGGGGAGCCTATAAAATTGCCAAGTCAAGTAATGATTTTTACCAACTTAAGTAAAGTCTAGGGAGTTGTTTTTTTTCACCGATAACACATTTTATATCGATATTTCATTCATCGATATATCGGTATGATTAGTGTATTCAAGAAGATGCAACAAATATAATCCTTCCTTCAAGTGAAGATTCAACTCCGTTGTGGATAAAAATCATGGGTTAGGCCAAGTTTTTAATAGATAAATGTTCAGATGCAAATGAAATGTTCCAAAAATACCCAAAACAAGAAATTATTAACGAAAAGCTATCTATCATTGAATTAGTAAACTGTATCCAGCCCATAAGAAAAAACTGAACAAATTTTGGAAGATAGCGAAATATTTTTAAAAAACAAAGATGTTGGAAATATTGTTGTTGAAGAGAGATCAGGTTTCAGTGATCCTTTAGTCAGCCATGATCCTATCCTGGTCTTAGACCCTCAAATTTGACATAATCAGAAAAACTATTTGATCAAATTAGGGCCTCAACCAATTTTGGCATTCTTTCCAAGTGATGGTAAAGTCAGATTCAATCCCCATTGGTATAAAGAATTTCAGTACGTAGAATACAGTACAATTAAAGATTGTGCATGCTGCTTTGTGTGCTTTCTGTTTCCGCTTGGAGTAGGTCAAGAGAAGAGTGAAGATGCATGGTCGAAGATTGGAGTAAAAAATTGGGGGAAAATGAGGAGTGCCGGAAAGCAAAAGCTGGGAAAGTTACAAACTCACTTTTCATCTATTACACACAGATCAGCACACCACAACTATTGTGACTTTTTAATAAAGGAGCGGCACATTGATGTGCTTCTTGATCAAACTAAGAGATTAGCTCTGATAGAAAATGAAAGAGTACAGTTTCAGAACAGAAAAGTAGTGAGAATCTTTCTCTACACATGCTGGACCCTAGGACGTCAAGGGATAGCATTTCAAGGATCAGGACCAAATGATGGTAATTTTGTATAAATAGTATCGTTGATCTCAAGATATAACCACATCTTGAAAACTTGGTTTGATGAAAGAGAATTATGGCGTAATCACGTGAGTTATACGAGTCCCGAGTCACAAAATGAGCTTATATCTCTTGTTGCTAAAGAAATAGAAAGAAAAATTGTTAAGGCGATTAAGAGCTGTGATTTTTTCTCAGTGATGGCCAATACCACACCTGGAAGGATATACTTTCGATTGTTGTCCGTACTGTCGATAAAAACTGCAAACCAAGAAAACGCTTGCTAGATGTTTCTGAATGTGCTGAAAAAACAGGTATTGGAATGGCAAAGCAAGTTTATGAGACTTTAAGAAAGAAAGAAATTGACACATCCTCATTGGCTTTTCAGTCATATGATTTTGCAAGTTCAATGTCAGGACAGTTTAATGGAGCACAAAAGAAACTCTCAGAAATCATAGGGCATCATATACCATACATTCCATGCCAAGATCACAAGATGAACACAGCCGTAGAACACAGCTGCAGTATCAGCATTATTATTAGAGACTTATTCGACACACTTGAAGCATTGTATGTTTTCTTTAATTCAAGTACTAAACATTTCAGACAGTTGAGGAATAAGATCAAAGAAGTGGAGAATGCCCTTCTTTTGAGAAATATGTCTAGGACTAGGTGGACAGCCAGAACAGAGACTATAAAAAGCTGTAAACATATCATTTGAACCTATCCTATCTGTATTAGAAGAAATTTCCACACAACAGGAATTTGACTGTGCTACAAAAACAAAAGAGCATGGGTTATGCAAAAAGAAGAAATCATTTGATTTCATTGTTATACATAATGTTTTTCATAAAAAACAAGCTAAGATGAAGATTTTGACAGAAACTTTGGAAAGCCCTGATCTGAATTTGATTAATTGTATTACAGTTGTTGAAAACACAGCAATAATTTTGGAGGAGATTAATATTAACACCACAGAAATGGACAACTTGATCACAAGTGCGGAAACATTTGCTGGAAACATTAAAGTTGATCCTGAACATGACTTTCAACTCCACCATAGAAGACGAATGAGACAGAGAAGGATTGTAGTATGCTGAAAATGAAGCAAACATAGATCTAAAACAATTCTATAGAAAAGAGTTCAAGGCTGTCCTTGATACACTATGCAGAGGCCTTAAAGACAACGTGGTTGCTATTAAGACAACTATTTCTCCACTACATTCAATTTTCAACTTTCCCTTGAACAAGAATATTCTGACAATCGAAACCATTGAAGAGGCTGTCATAATGTTCCCTCCAGCTACTAGGCCTGATATGCATGCTCCACAAAGTGAGTTAGAAGTCTTTTTTAACATATGCAAGGAGAAACATATACTATCAATGGAAACATTGAATAACATCATGGTTCAATTCAAAAATGCATTAAAGCTGACTTTCAAAATGTGGCAATTGACTATAGTAGCTGGTTATGGAGTCAGCACAAATGAAAGAGTCTAGTCTTCAGTCAGCTAAAGATTGTGAAAGGTTCCTTGAGAACAATGACAGACATGAGGCTTAACAGCTTGATGCTTTTGAAGTGCGAATTGGGAAACGAAATCAACTTGGAAGATGCTATGGAAAGGTGGCCTTGCCTGAAGCAAAGATGAATACGTGTCCATGTAATATAAGTTAAACACAGTAAAACCTTTTTTTTTATCGATATTCCATTTATATGGCTCTCTGGAGTGTATATCATGATATAATATCATCCATCATAATATCATGGTTTAAAAGATAATGTGCTAGTGAGAGAATGTGTTAATGTGTGTGTTAATGTGTTAGGAAGAGAAAGTACAACAGTAATACCTTGAAGTCAGCCAGGGATGATACTAATTTTTTAAATAAATTTTATCTAAAATGTACCAAGTCTGCCAACTTGGATCTTGAATTTGCCAACTGTACAGGGACTTATCGACATTCGGGGGGGAGACTCCCCCCTCCCCCCCCTTAGCGAGGGCCCTGATTACGATAGTGCGATCACTTAAAAAATTACAAAAAAAAAATTTAAATTACTCCGAAAAAAAAAATTGTTAGAATTACTGGGATATATGGGGAAGTTTTAGCCAATTTATAGAATTGTGCTAATCTGTTTTTCGAATGCGACGGTATATATATATACTGCTGGACAATTGCAAAGGACGGATCACAAATTGCAATGTAGCACAACATTAAGCGGGGGTGCAAGGTCCAGCAGGATAAAATATTATTGCCACACTGTTCGGACATTAGAATAAAGATCATTTATTATTCAGGAAAATACAGAAGGTTTTGAAACATTTGAAAGGAAAAAAGTGTTTATTTGATGCTGTGTACGGAAAAATGAAAAAATGCATATGAACGACAGCAGGCACTTTTGAGAAAGGTGTCAGTACGGGATATGTCCACCGTGGAGTGCGATGCAACATTTTAAACATCGTGTCATGCTTTGCACAACATTATCCAGCAGCTGTTGAAGCAAGTTATCCCACTCCTGTCAGTGCACGAGTGTGTTCTTGTTTGTTGGGGGATATTTTCGACCAGCAGTCGCCTCCCCCAGAGCATCCCAAACATTTTCAATGGTGTTTAGATCTGGAGAACGTGCTGGCCATACGAGGCAATGAATACCCTCATTGACTAGACAATCCTGAACAGCGAATGTTCAATGACATGGTGAGTTGTCGTCCATGAAAACAAATTCATCACCGACAGCAACACGGAAAAGGCGAACATGAGGCAGTAGAACTTCATCAATGTATCGTTGGCCGGTCATAGTCCCAGTTGCAACCACATGTAGGGGCGTGCGACCATTGACCATCATGCCGGCCCATACCATGATACTGCATGTCGGATATCGGTACCTTTCCTGGATATTTTCTGGACGATATGCAGTACGACTCTCACGCCAGATCAGTTGGCGTCTACAATCCGATGACAGACAACCTACTCTCATCTGAGAATAGTACGCAAGCCCAGTCCTGTTCGATCCAATTGCGATGCTCACGACACCATTGCAAACGGACGGTACGATGTAGTCTGGACAATGGGACACACACACACACAACAGGTCTGCGGGCGTGTAGTCCTCCTCCCAAACGTCTGACTACAGTTTTTCGGGAGATCCGCTGTCCTGTGGTAGCAAGAAACTGATTTGCCACCTGCTGAGCTGTGGTGCGGAGGTCCCTTTTTGCCGATAGAACAATGTACCAGTCTCCTGCAGGCGTCGTACTTCTAACACGACCTCTCCCGTGACGCTTGCTACACATTCCAGTTGTTTTAAATGCTTGCCACAGCAGTGAAACAACGCTGTGGGCGATGTTGAAGCCCCTGGCAAGATCTGTTATTTTTCGCCCTTCTTCGATCTCTCCAATAATACGGTCACGCGTAAAATCATCTAATTGATATCAAGAAGACATGCCGAAAATTTAAAGTTCGTCAATTAAATCTTTCCCATAAAACTTTCACTTAGAACAACTGTTCACACGCATCGAATACTTTAAATCGCTTATCAGCGCTATCACGTTACGAACAGGCGTAGAAATGAAAAATTTGCATACACACACCTCTTACTGTATCCAGCGCTTATCCTAATTTTCCACATTTTGCTTCCTTTCATTTTGTGATTGTTATGGGTGATAATGTCCCCCGTCCTTAGCAATTGTCCAGCAGTGTGTGTGTATGTATGTATGTATATATATATAATCAAATCACGTAAAACATACAAATTTCGGTGTATATTTTAAAAATAAATATGAAGGAATTGTCCACAGATTCGGTTTAAATATTGTGTAAAAGAAGAACGTTCAATTTTTTCCGATGGTGTCAAGATGAAAACTCTGAAAATATTTTAGATCGATATGGGATCGATTTGTGTGAGAATATCGGCCAAATAGTTGTAAATCGGGGATAAAATATAAAATAACTAAAAAATTATTTTGAAATTTCAAAAAATGTCAACCTATTTCGGCCCTGAAGTACTCGTGTACCAAATTTCGTGGTTGTGCGACGCTTAGATTTTCTACACAGACACCTTCCTTTAATATGTTAGATGTGATCGTATCGCCACCAAAATGTTTGGCGAGCAGCAGAACAAACAAAAGCCAAGGACGCTGAATCTGCACCTCCCCGACTTAGTACGTCACGTGAAATCAACTTCCAAGTATCTGTTACAAAATTTATGCCACGCGTCCAACACTTACACGCCTCTATCTGAAAGATCGAACAGGCAAGAGATACCAGCAGAATAATTATGTATGTATGTACGAAAATGAAAAATGAATATTTAATGAGCAATGAAGGACTCGTTTAGAGAAAGAAGTACGGTATTCTCAAGTAGAGAATACCATAATTGTGGACCTCAAACTGTGTTAGTAAGTACAAATACAATTAAAGAAAAATATCACGAGTGCGAGACTCCACTAGGCTTTCTCATGTTCGTATTCCATATCAGATCTATTCGTCTGATAATCAGCATCAGAATTAATAATCAGTAATAGTTCGTCAGATAATCAGTATCAAAAAAAGTATTCATCTTCTCCATACCAAAATATAAGAAAAATCTGATGTGAGCAGCACATGACTGTCCCTATATAATGCAATGCATTTACTTCTTTCACAGTGAAAAAATTGTGTATAAGATCCACTGCACAGTGTTTTTAATGTTGAATTGTACATTTGGCGCTTTTCCAGATGACAACATGTAAAACTGTTTCGAAGTGCCCAATTAACTTATCTTTCGCGCAACTCTAAATTGACAATTATTAATATTGATAGCATCCGCAATATGCAATAGAGCCCATATTAAAATATTTCAATAATTAATTCATCCATTTGGCGTCATTTTTGCCATTTTAATGACATTTTTGTCAAGTTTGCGATATTTTGCTAAATGAGTAACCAAGTTCGCCAAATGTATCTCCAAGCGTTACAGACAAATGGAGATAAAAGCATTTCTTGTATCATGACTGTTTGCGAATTGTTAGGCATCAAAATGCAAAACTATTACTTCAAGTATGTTCTTTCGCGAATGGAACGAAGTAGATCCACGAGAATATTAACAAATTTATCTTGTAAAACACACTGTTGCAAAAAAAAAAATATATGCACCGATATAAAATCGAGCTACAGTCGCGAAACTCGGCATGTATGTATCGTTTCAGGAAATATGCAAATGATTAGAATTTGGGAGCAAAAAAAAACGTTTTATTAAAAGAGGTGACAACATGAATATGCATTTTAGTAAGTGGCAAATCTTCCCCATGGTAGCAGCTATACAAGCCGATATTCGGTGCGGCATAGTCAATTAAATTGTTTTTGTGTGCCACAAATGTTGCAACTGGTCAACTAATTCAATGATATTCTGAGAAGGCTGCATTGCCGTCCCAGCATGTCCCATACGTGCTCCATTGCTGATAGGTTTGGGGAATTAAATAGCCATGAGAGGATATTAAATCCTCGAAGACATTTCTGAGAAAGTTGTGCAGCATGTGGTCGAACGTTGTCTTGTTGGTACATGAAATCTGGGCGGCTTGGAAGCATCGGCAGAACAATCGGCTCCAGAATGTCGTCGACGTACAAACGAGCCGTTAGATTGGCTTGCAGCAGAACTAGAGATTGGCCGTTCCGCGAGATGACTCACATTGTCACATCACGTGTGACGACAGTGTGCCACTCGACAACAAGTGCGAGATCGGAACGCTCGGCAGTCCATTCCAAACACGTTTGCGACCACTCATTAGTACAGAGAGAGAAGCGGGATTCGTCGCTAAAGGCGACATGCCTCCAATCGAAGACTGTCCAGGCTGGTCGAGCTCGGCACCAATCCAGACGTCTCTGCCTATATTGAGGGTTCAGTGGCAGGTGTCTTAATGGACGTTGACACCTAATCCCACCTTCTGCCAGTTGTGTCTGAATAATATCCCTTGGTACAGAATGCATGGTGAATTGCAAATGTGCCTTCAAATGTCCGGATGTGGCTCCTCTCCTGGTTGCACGGTCCTCTCGAGCATTGTCTGTGTCCTCTCGAGCACTGTCTGTGCCTTCTCTGATCCGATATTGCCAACATCGAGCAACTACCATATTGCTCCGACCAAAATGGCGACTGATGAGTCTATTGGATCAACCAGCTTCCCTTACGCCTATGATGCGATCTCTCTCTAAATTTGATAATTGTTCGTAGTGCCGTCAAGTACGTCTCAAAGGCATCGTTGTACACAACTTGCAGTATCAAAGCAGAATATCCGGTTCCAATTGACTGTGAAGAACACCGGTCGTTTTAAATGCTGCACGATGCGTCGTTCTCATACGCGTTACATGAACCCTATACCATCATTGCCGCTGGCAGTTTGATCATTTGCATAACTTACGACATTTGCATGTCAAGTTTCGTAGCTGCAGTTCAATTTTCTTTTATGGGTGCATATAATTTTTTGCAACAGTATTACATATGAAAACACATTTCACAATAATTAATATTTTTTAATTTTATGCGATTTTTTAAATATATTTGAAAAATGTACAATATCTCAAGGAGGGTCCTTACTAGCGTTCTAAACTTTGGGTCAATCGCTTTCTAATGAAAAATTACATAAGTGATTATTTACGCAACATTATTGAAGGTTCTGAATTTTTAGTAATTTTTTCAAAATTTTATTCGAAAATTTTAGGGTCTTCAGAACATTTGATTGCGTTTAAAATAAAAAGGCTTCCAGTATTCATAGATTGTAATTTTTGTAACAAATTTCATTTGAAACGTTCCATTCGTTCGTGAACACAGAACGAAACACCTCAAAAACGTTTGATTCGAGTTCAGGGATGCTTGGAATGTTGCTCTTCCGTCTTAAACTCTAATTCTTCGACTTCGTCATAATTCTTTCCCTATGCATTATACAATGTATATAGGGAAAGTAGTAATGCTTTAAAAATTTAGAATTCGAAATATTAGTTTTAATGATGCCGATTATTTGAATTATTCAGTTCTAGTTTTTCACACAATTTATCGACACAAAATTTCATAGCGTTATTATTCATTTGCTCTTGAGTTCAGACACACATACAGAATGACATCTTTTCAAAACTGTTCGAAATGTAATAGAGTTCTAAAAACATTTTTTCAAAATCTAGAATTCGAATATTTTCGGAAAAGTAATGATTTTTATTATTTTCTCATACTAGTGTGTAGAAAAACTTCTTTTTAATTATATATAAGCTTTCATTTATGAGACAATTAAAATTTTTCGCATTTTATATATTTTTTAATCTTTTCATTAAGATCGCAACAGATTCATCATTTTGGTATTGGCCGATTTGTATTACTTAAATACTATTTTCGGGAATACAATACTTTTTCTTAACATTAGCGGAAGGGAAGTAAAAATAACACCAGCTGACGATTTTGGAAGACAAAAAAGCTTCCTTTAAAACAAGAAAAATGGCAGTTACGCCAAAGGTTTTTTTTTTTCGTTTTTGTTCTGCAGCTATTTTTGCTTTTGAAACCGGTTGACATATATTTTTATTTTCTCATTATTGAGAAGTACTTTTTTCCCCTAAAAGTTTCGAATTTGCTATTTTGAAGAAAAGAACTTCTCAGCGCGCTTCGAACATTTTCGGAGTGGATGCGATAATTAAAGAACAAATGCAGGAATTACTATAACATTTTATTGGTAGATTAAAGGTGCGCAGCAAAACACCAGACATGTTCTGCTCAAAAATTTAATGCACAATGTTGAAGGCTCTATAACGGATACCTTTCAGACTAGCCATCAACTGGCTTTTTTTTACCTCGCTTCCCTGTATCTCAGAAACTAAAAGGAGTAGAATGTTGATTTTTAAATTTGTTGACAGATAGGTTTAATGAGACAAAACGTTATAAATGATTTATTTTATCCGCAGCGAATATTTTGTATCAATGTGTCAAACAGTACATTTTGTTTTTCTATGAAATTTCCACTTTTGCGCCTGAACTTCAAATCCGATATAATAAAGTTAGATGTTTAATATTCGTCATGTTGAGTATTCTGTGATAAATCCATCCGTTCGCCGTATGCCGTCGCCTGGATACCATTTTTGTAATGAATTTACCATTCTCTGCTGCTGGATACTATGCCTCTGCATGGTTGTTGACTCAGTAGCGTTATTCCGGTCCGCGCACATAAAGTGAAATGTGCCGACCTAAATACCAGTAACCGTTCCCTTCTGAATTCGTGAGTTCGAATCGGTGATAAGATCATGAAAATAATGACTTTCTCCAAGTCTAGATAAAACAGGCATCGTTGATAAAGAAAATAAGCTTTTATTATAGCATGACGAGGAATATCAACAAGTTACAGAATAACATTCTGGTGAGGGCGAGAACCTGTGCATCAGGAGCACCAAACGTGCGACCTGTCTCTACGAAAATTGTCTCGCCTCTCTCGAAAAGCGTCTCTTTCGTGTATATATTCTGGTCCAAAATCTGAGGACCACCCTGACAAAGCTCTGGAATGTCTTTTTCCAAGCTCTGCATCTCATAGACCACCTAACGTTCCCCTCTGGGATTAGTTCTCCCTTCTCTGATGACGGCTCAAATTGGGTGCATTTCTCCGAAATCGGACTGTGATGACAGAGTTTTATAGCCTTGTTTTCCAAAAACTGCAATGCAGGCGGTCTTAAGGTGTATGAACTCAGAAACTGTTCTGAAAATGGCTGAAAATAGGCTTGAAAAAGTGACGGGTTCGTCACATATTCCATGACTATACTCTTAAGGGAAAACATTTTTCTCTTAAATAGGGCGACCTAAATCAAAATTCTACAAAAAATCTATTTAAGGTACGCAGTTGAAATTCATTATACCGAGTATCCTGTAACAATCGCTAATGAATAAAATTACAAAATTTGAACTTTCCATATTTTAAAATACCCCAATGACGGGCCAGAATCGACATTTTCTGAAAAAAAAAAAAAAAGCTACTATTCATTAAAATTCCATAAGAAATGTGTTTCAATTACAGTTGAAATTTGGTATACTCTGTCATGTAGATAGTTTAAAAATTGTAAAATTTGAAGATTTCACATGTTAAGATATCCTGACAAGTCGGAATCTTGCGATTTTTTTTGCCTCAAAAGAGGACACCGACAAGCAAAGTTCTGCAGAACACATGTTAACGACAGACAGCTGTAATTCGGTATGTTGAGTGTCCACACTTGAGTGTGTTGAAGAAAGAAAAGTCTACAAAATGAGACTTTAATATCGCGTCTCTTCCCACTATATCCTTTTCCCATTACGACCCTTATATGTCCTACGCAAAGTTGCAAACAAAAAAAACCCTGGAATTTTGAGCATAGGGAATGAACTCTAATTTTGGAGAATAAATCGGGAATTTTGGAGGCATTGGAAACATGGATGGGAAGAAACCAATTTACTCACTGCTTATGCTCTGGTTAATCCGGCACACGCAGTTTAAACCTTAAGGATGAATCGTCATTTAGAGACATTTATTAAATCTTTGTACCAGTTTAAAGGTAAAATCTATTGAAATAAAATTGGTGAAAATTCGAAATTAAAAAAGGTTTGTTGAAAACGGGCATATTATATTAGACACAAAATTATTAAAATGTTATTGGAACTAATATAGAGTGTAGAATTGTCATGGAGAGAGACATCGGACAACAAATTAACTTGAAGGATGGAATAATAAATTCAACAAAGCCATTGGAAAAATTCATTCGAATATTTTTTAAATGATCAATGTTTAAAAAGATGCAAATTTAAATGATGGTTCTCGGTACAGAGCAATACCGAATATGTCACCTTAAAAAAGACATTATTAGATGAGAAAAGTAAAGAACTGTCCAGGATTATCTTAATGGGAAGATTTGTATTGGAACATGCTTAAAACTTTAAATTATACTGCAACTCTTGATTAATAGTTATTGAAAAACTTTCAACTGTTTTCCTATTTTTAACATAGCGAAATACAAATGAATAATTTTGGATGATAAATTGTAAATGTGGTAACCTGAAAGATGTCGAGGGATATACTGGGATATCCGAGTCTCTTGATTTACCTGAAGGGGCATCGTGGGACATAAGGTCGTAATAGGAAAGGAACATACTGGGAAGAAACGTTGTGGTACTATAACCTTAGAGGAGAGATACGAATACTTCTTATTCCTGCTTTGACTAAAACCCCCAAAATATTGTTGATCCGCGGGGTTGGGAGCAAAATCCTATGCCAGAAAATAAAGTGAAAACTAACTAATGAATCAGTCCCCCCCCCCTCGCCTTTAATTTATAAATGTATACAGAAATTGTCAGATAATTGATTTTTCAGATTACCATTTTTCGGATTTGTAACGTTTTACTGCATTTGTTGTTCAGACGCGGTCTTTCATGAAAGTCCACTTACGGCCTCAAAAACCTAGGGAAGAAGCACTTCCTTCTCGTTCAACACCTTACAGCAATCGCAGACCCATTTGAGCATATCTTTATTTCATAGATGTTATCCGAAATGGAACCACGATTTTAAGTTGGTCGGCGATTGTATCCACTTTGAACAGTTTGCAAGGCGAGTATTGATTGATACGATTCAAATCACCTATGAGACTAATTCTTTGAGAGTGTCTTACCTGTTGGCTTTTTGTTGAATCTGTAGGTCTCGCACAGCACCAGTTTGTTGTTGCCTCCTCTGAAGGGATCTCTGTAAAGGGCCACGGGATGCAGATACACGTCAGAGTTGGATCCCTCGGCCTGGTAGGTACTAGAACCATCATAGTCCCAGATAGGAAGCTCTACAAGACCAAAAATACAATTAGTAAATGACATTAATGATAGCAAAGTTTGGAGATACACTTCAACACGCTGACGGCTGAGCTAGTTAATACCTGGAACGAGTCACTACTACTTTAACATACGTTCATATTTTATATCGGAGGTCTTCTTGTGTAACAATCAATATTATATTAAAAAACAGTGTCATAGTCACGAAACTCGTCTGTAGGGTTTCAAATTATTTGGAATAGACTTCCATTGTAGATAACAGCACACATGAATAGGTTTCACTTATAATTTTGAAATTTTAACAGATTATGAAGTAGAGCAGAATATGCCAATTCCCATAGAGATTCACAAAATTGTGACATGTAGCAAGTTTTTTACTGCCATTGCATATATCTACTACCCCATGCTAACGTGTATTAGTAGTAAAAACCAAATTGTTCCATACAGCGGTATGAGAAAATAACAAGTATTTTACTGAAAACTATTGAGAGTGCAAGCAGGAAACTAGCTTTAAGACCTCTTGAATACATTTCAAACAATTTTCAGAAAGATGTCCGTCGGTATGAGGTGTGGGCACAACGATCGAATGCATGTGCAGCTACGACATTTAATTTGTAGATATTTTATATATATATATATAGCTGGAATGCAAATATTCACTCGACTTTCTCAGACATTCATATTCGAGTTTAGTCTTACTTGTATCCCAATCAGAATAATAAAAAAAATGTGTTTAAGTTATTCATATACATTCTTTCTTTTTTTTTATATATATATATTGGCAATAGCTTAGTGATGCATGTTACTTATCTATGCCAGTAAAAACTATTTTGATACCGTTAGCATCCATAGTGTAGTTCAAATTATGAATCACCCGCTTATACTATATACAGGTCTGCGGAAAAGGACCGGATTTTTCACCTTTTCTTTAATAAAATAAAAGAAAAAAAAATTAAATGAAATATAAACAATGATTATGGAAATTAAAAAATAATTTTTTCACTCAAAATCAACTACTCGCCTTTGGTTTCCAGTTTCATGCATTAACCAGACTGTTGGATTTTGAGGGTACTTAATAGACGCTTTTGCCTCAGCCAAAACACGACAAGTTAATTTAAAATAAGTAGATAAAAATAATAGAAATAAAATAATATTTTTTATTAATATATTAAGAAAATTAAGCAACCAATATTTTTTAAAGCTAAACTTTTTCATATTTCCGACATTTCAGTTATAATTATCATTTTGTAATTCTTTATGAAATTCTAATGTTTTGTTTATTCAAGAAAAAATATTTATATTTATTATTTTCCGGTTTCTTCTTATTCTTTAAATGTTCCCTAAAATATACAAACTACTTTAAAACTAAGCTCTGTGAAGGAAAATTGAAAATAAGGCCTAAGCAAAATAGGGGCCCATGAGTTGCTCCCCCCCCCCCCCATCAGGGCCCGGATTATCTCTCCACAGCTTTGACTATATATAGTAGCACCATCATTTCTTCGAGAATTATTGTTTTCCCATAGGAAGTACTGCCATGAAATTCTTAATTCGAATCATTAGTTTAATTCATAGCAAAAACTTAAAATTCTAACTTGTTCTAGTTTTTCATCTACACGAAATTTTATTTGTTTTCTTCATGTCCACACGCAAACACATTTCTTTGTTCGAAATAGATTTAGATCTTAGAACGTACTTTTACCGCCAAAAAATCGAATTCTAAATTTTTTGGGAAAGCAATATGTTGTGACGTGTCACAACATTACAATCCCTCACTAAAAAAAAAGGGGAAAAAAAAAGAATTCAACCTTACAGTAAATAATTCTTGATAAAAATTTCATAAAGTCAAAACATGATGCTTAATATAATATACATAAATTTCATGAGTTGAGTAACAATGAACAATAAATTATCAACAATGAATCAATACAAGTGAAAACAAGATATGACATGAGTGTGAACAATTTGTTGTGATTCAGTAGATAAAACAATTTCCAAGGATAATCCAGTAACACAAAGTGCATGTAAATGAGTACACAAATATGTAAACAATCTTTCCTACAAAGTGAATGCATATATAAAATTTTCTGAGTTGAGTACAGTTGCTAGCATATAAAAAATTTATTGAATTTTGTCACATAAAAAGAATTAATTACCACCATTAAAGTAAAAAAAAAATGTCATCACTATAAATAATATCATTAACTACCACAAAAAAAAATTCTAGATTTCAATCAAAAACAAATAAAAATTCGAATAAAGATGAAGAATGAACTCTATTTAAAAATTTTTACTCCAATGAACTATAATCCAAAATTAGGACAAATCGTAAAACAAAATTCACAAATGAACTTAATAAATCCAGTAGAATAAAAAAAAAAATATTTTAAATTCTAAGTCTCTGAGAATAATCAACAAATTTGGAACCATAAAAAAAAAATCAGACCATAAGTCAACCAAAACAATGAATGCAAAATGCAAAAATAATATCCTTAATAATATAAAAATGAAATTCAAAATTCAATACAAAGTTTAAATAAACCAAAATCTTCCAATGAAGTTCAAGTAAGAATAAATGAATTAAAAGAAAAATAAACAATTACTATCAATTAACTAAAATTTCCAAATACTCAATTCATAAAAAAAATTTTTTTTTTCAAAACTGAACTGTTTTACCAAAAATAATAATAAAATTCTCAATTGAAATCAAAGAAATGAAAAATATCAATGCAAAGAATCCTATTCATCAATGAATTAATTATAAATAAAATCCTATCAATAAAATGAAATTTTATCAATAAAATGAGTTCCATGAATCGATGAATTATATTAATAAATGAAATATCTCAATAAAATGAAATTTTAAGAAAATGTTACCAAATGTCAGACTTCCTCAACAGAAATCAATAAAAAACCGAGACACTTCTAAGACTGTTCTGCTTGATCAGGGCAGAAAAGACCAAAGAAACTGTTCATCACCGCTAAAAAGTCACGCCACCAAAATTATATTACCAGATGTTGTGATACAACCATTCACGGGACTTAATTAAAGAAAATAAAATCAATTGAACGATCATATCTCAACACCTGATTGGGTCGGACACTCGCATACAATAAAAAGGGAAATTAATTATTTAAATACTTAATGTAATGGGACCGTATTAGAATTTTGAATATAAAACAATGCGTTGTGTAATTAAAATATAAAAAAAAACATTTTGTATGTGAGCGCCTAAAAAATTTATAAATGCATAAAAAAAAAATACAATATGAATTAGATTCAACATAAAAAAAAATTATGAATCTAATTCATATTGTATTTTTTTTTTATGCATTTATAAATTTTTTAGGCGCTCACATACAAAATGTTTTTTTTTATATTTTAATTACACAACGCATTGTTTTATATTCAAAATTCTATTCCCCACTATACGGTCCCATTACATTAAGTATTTAAATAATTAATTTCCCTTTTTATTGTATGCGAGTGTCCGACCCAATCAGGTGTTGAGATATGATCGTTCAATTGATTTTATTTTCTTTAATTAAGTCCCTTGAATGGTTGTATCACAACACAATACTTTCACTATACTATACAATTACAATAGCACGAGAAAGTAACTAGAACTTTATAGAATATTTAGTAACATTTATTATTAGAGCTCCATTTAAATTTAAAATATATATGTATTTCCTATGAAAAAACAATTCCCGGCCATCTTGCAAAAGAATACTTCTCTTTCAGATATCTTTGGATCTAAATACTATAGAATATGAATGTATGAGAATTTAACTTGAAAATATAATGTCTCAAGACTATATATAAAAATATAATGAAAAGACTATATATGAATATATATGAGATAATAAGACTAAATAAGACTATATATGAAAATATAATGTCAACCCAGATATAATCCTTACTGATTTCAGAAAATTTAATGAAAATCATATAAACAAAAAATTTCATGGAATCAACACACACTGGAACATTTAATAGAATAATATTTTCCTTTTCCGTACACAAATCCAGAACCCAAAAGAATGGAGCAACGATTCAGAACAGAAGCTACGAGCGTTTCCATGACAACAGTGCTTTGCAGAGGATGTCTCAGTGGACGTTTAAATCGATAGATTCCATTAATCACTTTAACTGTCACTTCTTCCCAAAGGTGCACCTTGTTTTTATTGTGAGAATTCTACATTACGCAGCAGAAGTCGATACGAAGTATAGTTTGCTGCATATATCGTATGGGAAATATGTATGTCAAGGACAAATAAAATGATATTTTGGAACGTGTAAGAAAGCTGAAAAGACTCCAGATAATGTATCTAAAAAGAAATTGTTAAAAACACAAAACAAATCAGAAACGGTATCAACCGATTTGAGGCAAAAAACAGCCCCTTTCAAAATGTAGATGAAGTAACCACGCCAAAAATGGCAAGAAGGCATTTATCAAATAATTACACCATGTATTATAACCCAAGAATCGAAATCGTTGTCAAACCAATTCCTTTTCAATACAACGTATGAGAAAGTAAAAAGAACAGCAGAATTCAAAGCAATTTCTCAGTAAATAAAATTACGTATATATAATGAAGTATAATGAAATGTAGCCAATGACAATAAATAGAAGACCAACGTTTATGAAGCTACATTACGCATTCAGATATAGATATATATATATATATATATATATATATATATATATATATAACATAATACAACTGTTGACAAACACCTGCTTACCTTTGTTGGTGCGGTTGCTCTGTTTTTGTAACAGGAAGAAAGCCTTTTTTTCTGTCCTCAAAACCACTATATTGTTACTAATTTGTTTCAGATTATGTTGAACAAATATTTTACAACATTTTATTGCTATGTAATGATGATCTGGTATGATTCAAATACTTGAGGCCTTAACTAATTTAGTTCCATTAATCAAAGTGATTATGATGAAATGAATGATTATGAAATTTGGTAGGTCATCTTTTGTGGTACATTTTAGTTCTTTAGATTTGGAACTTTGTCAGGCTAGACCGTCCCGGATCGCCATAAAAACGTCCCCTTTTACTAGTTTGTAATAAAAATGCAACCGTTTATTTTATTTTATTTATTTTAGAATAACTCGAGAACCGAAGCAGCTAGAAAGTCCAAATTTAGTATGTCGTTGTCTTTTGTGATATATTTTAATTCTTTGGGTGTTGAATCTTATCGAGCTCTTATTTTCATACATTTAAGTTGCCTACATTTAAATAAATGGTTTTTGCACACTTAAATTACATACAAATAATAAAAGTATTTTAAAAACTACGCTTTCTGTTTTTATTTGTTAGCGATTTTGTAACAATGAGGTTAATTTTAAATTTACATCATACGTCCGTCTGTGTATTCTGTAAGGAACTCGTGTCCCCAACAGCTATTCAAAGAAAGGAGTCTATGCTCTATCTATTGTGGAACGATATTCTTATCTTCTGTCATAGAAGTGGGTTTTACATCATCTTCCTTCAGACTTCAGATCTAACAATAAGTGAAACTTCAGATTCGTACAAAGATACTAAGAAATATGCAATAAAAATGTTCAATTCATATTCCGTATTTAATTAGGTATAAAGATTCGTGTACTAATTTTAATAAACAATTGGACGTTAAGTTCAATAATATTAATTTAAAAAGAAATTTTTTAAATGAATCGACATAAAATTGAAGACATCCATATGCATACAGAAAAAATTTCAAATTCATTTGGGATATATGTCCTATTTTTCGTAACGTTGACGGCCCAAAACTACGAAACAAATGTTCTTTTATAAATTAAAATCTATATAAGAATTGTTTAATGAGTTTGTCTTTACAGACCTTCCAGATGCACCAGGTGACCTAAAGTACTGAATCGCTGCACACTTATAGTATTGATTATGGGACAGAACCTAACGAAGCCGGATTTCCTACTTCTCCCACTAGAGTGGACAAAATAGTGGATGGTCGAAAAGTTTTCCCAAGAGCTTCCAGAAGTCCAAGAAGAGTTGAATTTGTGTACACACACAATATCGACCATGGGACCGGATAGAACCTAGTAACTGACCCAATTTTTGAGATGAAGCGTCATACACATTGTTAAACAAAATAAAGCTTTTAAAACAAAATTTTTAAAAATGAGTCATTTTTAAAGAGTAATAGTTTCATAGACGTGTTAATATATACTAACTACTATATCTATATAGTTTAAAATATTTCATTATTGATACATATTTTAATTGGAACACTTCAATGGCTGATACAGGTAAATCACGAAATCACACATAATCCCATCCCACCCAACACCCATATATAACTCAAATTCTGGATTTCGAGTTTGCTAGCCACTTGATAGAAAACGTTATTTTACCAACCCCTTTTACTAATTACTAACCAATGACTTAAGCACAAGTTACTATAAATCAGCAATATAATTTATAAAGTTACACTCACTAAATGAAAAATAAGAAAATTTATTATAGAAATAATTTCGTAATTTTAAATTTAAGTTACATTTTTCTAAACATTAACACAAGGAAGTTTGGGCAATACTTTTATTGCGTTTCCTACTCATTTCGCCAGGTTCTACAAATTTATTGACTGCTCATTGACATTAATAGGATTGATGAAAGTTACTAGTCAGTGGCTACTAGTACATAGAAGTTCACTAGCCAATTTTGAAAGTTATTAGCCAGTTGACTACTGGCTACCAGATACCTCATAATTTAAAATACTCACAATATTTTCCCTTCATATCTACGTATAGTAGGAAACTATAAACCCTGGTGAAACCTTTGTAAAAGTTTAAAAGGAGCTCACCTGATGGACTTTTGGGGACGAAATCCAATGTTTTCGTCTTAGACCTGACATTCTCTCCGGTACCGTCTATCCAGACATAGGTGCACTGAATCATGCCCTCCGGTTGAGGAAGGTCCATGTACTTCTGGTACGTCTGCTTGTTCAGGTTGCTGGGATTGGTGGCGGCCATGTCTTCCAATGTCCGTTTCTGAAAAATAGAAGAAGGCAATAAAGGATTAAGGTTTTATGTACGCTGAGCATAAGATTTGTTTTATACTGTTGCAACAAGCATGTCAATCAGTCTTGGAATCTTAATCTACAAGACAAGTGTTGTAAGTGAATGCTTAGAAAGCAAGTGTACTTTATATGTCAATAATTTCGACATACAAGAAATTTGAGAAACACCCGAGTTGATCAAGAGTTGATTCAAATTATGAGTCTGAATTATTTATAGCTCGAACTGCCACTAAAGGGATAAAAATATTAACACTTCGTAAAAAGCACATTACAACACAACATTAATAGTGTTGACCGGTTTCGAAGGCAATATATGACCTTCGTCAGAATAAACAAATGAGCTGAATCGACAACTCGTCATAACAGGATCGGGAACTAATGTTAAAACAGAAATTTTATTTTATTTCTAGAAGTATATGTTGACGAACTTAACTGTTTAAGCCTCTGGAACAAGTTAGTTAGTTCCTCTTTATTTTTTGCATTTATTTAAAAACTTGTTTTTACAGTTGATTTGGACAACTTATGCGACTTCCCCAAAACTTGGCAACCCACTTTCATATATTCTATGAAATACTCTTTTTCCCTATGGGCTAGCCACCTTATATCTCATTGCTAGCTATCGTGGCTACTAATAAGAAAACATTTACCAACAATTTACGATATATATATATATATGAAAATCATGCATGGCATATACCAGAAATATGGCGGGGGGTGAGATTAGTATTTCCTCACACGTGTGGTGTATGCGAAAGTGTCCTATATAAAACTCAAAATATGTTAATAACAACATCAATATTGGGAACGCAGATAAAGATTTAAAAGTAACTTAGAACAGCACAAATTTGACCTAGAACAGCACAATTCTTCCATCTTCACCAGACCTTCCCCTCCGCAACGAGCAGCTCTGCCGTGAGTTTTATTTGGCCTATGTTTGCATTTTATGGGGTCCTTGAACATAAAACAGAATTTTAATTGAGATAAAAATTGCCAGTTTTAAAAATCGCATTTTTTTTTTAACGATTTTCTGTGAATTCGTTGTTACGAACATTTTGCCTCGATTATTCTAAAATATAAGTTATTTCGCTCTGGTAAAACGCCATGTTCTTTAATTGATAACATTATAAAAAATCTGATGTGGGCAGCACATGGCTTTCCCTGCAGACTTATATTCACGTTCTCTTTATTTTAATTACATTTAATTCACTTTTAATTAATTTTCGTTCTCATTTGAAAACTGAACTTTTCAAAGGTGGCGTAGAGAAAATACGAAAAAACTAAAATATCTCGAGAACGTCTAGTCTTAGTGTAATGGGGTTGATCTTATTCCTTTCTTTGTTAAAAATTACGTATTAAACAGGCATTTATTTCATGGACATATTTGAGCATACGTAGTTTTTTATTTTGTTGATTTTTGCGGGCCATTTTGCACAAAAAGGCAGGTTATTTTTTTTCCCGAATCATACCAAAATCCAATCAACACCAAAGTGTCCCACAAGTGATTTATCTACTGAATTTTGTGGAATTCGGTCCATTAGTTTTTCAGCTAGAGTGAATACAAGCTTTTGCGGGCCATTTCGCAAAAAAGGCGGGTTCTTTTATCCCGAACCGTACCCAAAACTAATCAGCATCAGATTTGCCCACAAGTGACTTCTTACCTTCCAAATTTTATGAAATTCGATCTGGATACAAAATCTGCACAGACAGACACACACACAGACGTCACGCTAAAAATGGTTTTTTCGTATTCTAGAGGTCTTGAAACGTGTAGATCCGTCGAAAACTCGAGTTGCGATTTTCGACATGATTCCAATACTTTCCCTATACATTACCATGTATTGCAGGGAAAGTAAAAATCTGATGTGGGTAGCACATGACTTTTCCTGCAGACTTATATTAACGTTCTCTTTATTTTAATTAAATTTATTTCACTTTTAACTCAATTTTCGTTCTCATTCGGTAACCGGATTTATTTTCAAAAGGTGGCGTAGAGAAAATACGGAAAACTAAAATATCTCGAGAACGGCTAGTCCTAGTGTAATGGGGTTGGTCTTATTATTTTCGTTGTTAAGAATTACGTATTAAACGAACATTTAATGGATATATTTGAGTATATATAGTTCTTTAGATTTTGACGATTTTTGCGGGCCATTTGGCAAAAAAAGGCAGGTTATTTTTTTCCGAATCGTAACAAAATCTAATCAGCACCAGGATAACCCACAAGTGACTCATCTACCGAATTTTGTGAAATTCGGTACAGTAGTTTTTCAGTTAGAATGTATACAAGCTTTTGCGGGCCATTTCGCAAAAAAAAAAAAAAAAAAGGCGGGTTCTTTTATTCCAAATCATACCCAAAACTAATCAGCACCAGACTCGCTCACAAGTGACTTACCTACCAAATTTTGTGAAATTTGGTTCATTAGTTTTTTAGTTAGAGTGGATACAAAATCTGCACAGTCAGACAGACACACACAGACGTCACGCTAAAAATGGTTTTTTCGTATTCTAGAGGTCTTGAAACGTGTAGATCCGTCGAAAACTCAAGTTGCGATTTTCGACATGATTCCAATAATTTCCCTATACATTACCATGTATTGCAGGGAAAGTAAAAAACGATTTTAGTAAAAGACACTAAAAGTAAAAAATATGTTTTAGCTATCGCAGTATTTTTAGTCATATGCGACTACAAATGAAATTATTGGGCTCCCATAAAAGAATTGTGCTTGGACATTAATAGAATTTCAAGGAACTATAGAAGTGGTAACATAGAAATGACATAAGAGTGATTGCATTCAATTCACTTGAATTTTAAATCTACAATTTTGATTTAAGAATCAGTCAATCTTATATGTCATTTCTATGTTATCACTTGTTCCTTAAAATTCTGTTAATGTCCAAATACAATTATTTTATCGGCGTCCCACAATTTAATTTTCAGTCGCATATGACCAAAGATGTTGGAAATGTTATAAATGTTGGTTTTTTCACTTTTTAGTGCATTTTACTAAAACCGTGTAACGTAAATGTTTTTATAATATTTTATACATTTTATTCTTGCGATTTTATAATCAATTTTTCATCAGATATCTAATCAAACCTTTTTATGATAAAATTATAGAGGTTCTTTACATATTAAAAACATCAATTAATAACTTAACTTACCATGTATCTCGTGTTAAAATGTTTCTGTTTATCTTACAACAATGGGATGATATGTATACAGAAGCGAAGCTCAACATTGGACTTTTTTTACTGTCTTACAATAAGATTTTTGTGGACCATTCTGGGCATGAATCCCGAGGGTGGGGATCAACTCGATTTTGATGAAATGTTATAATGTTACCGCAAATACGTATGTATAAAATTTCAAGTGGGTCAAAAATTGATTTCCAAGATTTGACCCTCCCAAACGAGAAACCAATCTAAATTAAACGGTGTAAAGAGAAAAGGGTTTATAATAAATAATCGCTTGACGTATTAAGAACAGCAGACTATATTTGATATATCTTTGAGGGTATATATATTAGTGCCACTAAACTAGAAAAAAATTCTATTTCAATTTCTCGGTAGTATGTATACCTTACATGATTTTAGAATTGAATGTGCCCTACTTTCAGATCACCCCATCGCCATGCCGAATATAAAGACCCGGATGCACGATTTTATTATTTCCCCTACATACATGGTAATGTATAAGAAAAATATTGTGATGGGGTCGAAAATTCGAATTCGCGTTTCAACAATCCCTGAATTTGAATCATACGTTTTTGAGGTGGTGTCTGCAAGTATGTGTGTGTGTGTGTGTGCACGATATCTAACGAACAAATGGAATGCTTCGAACGAAATTTGGTATGATTATTACGATTCGTGAATACTGGAAGATCTGTAACAAAATTGAATGCTCGGAAAACTCAAATTTATTAATCAATTTTTGGAAAACAAAAAAATCATAGAAAAAAATCCGGATATTTAATAATGTTAAATAATCATATGTAATTTTTTATCCTAAAACGAATAACAAACTTTAGAACGCTAGCTTGAACCGTTCTCGCGATATTGCACGTTTTTCAAATAAATGTTCATATTTATGTAATATTTTAGATACATCATCGACTATGTAACACTTCGCGATATATTTGACGACTAATTTGTCGAAATATCGCCGTTAGCAACTTTTTTTATGTAGCAAACTAAAGTTATGAAAATGAAGCTAAATTGATGAATTAATAATTAACATTTAATATAATGGACAATATTACTTAGCAGATGTTAGTAATAATTTCAATTGTCAAGTTTTATATGAGCGAAATTTAAATGAATTTTGTATTTCAAAATAGTTTTACATCTTGTCATCCAGAAAAGCGCCTAATGTCACTGTACTTTTCGATGTTCCAAACCCTGCACCATTAATCTTGAACATCATTTATTATTGAAAGTAAAGTCATTGCATTATACAGGGAAAGTCATATGCTGTCCATATTAGATTTGTACTTTTTCATACGTAATACTGAGAGAAAGTATTGTTTTCACGAAAATTTTCGATTTCGAGATTTTTATGCCGATATATGTTTTAAGACCTTCAGAACACGTTTTGATTATATTTGGAGCAATGGCCGTCTATCAGTCTGTATGGGGTCGATTTTTTGTGTACACGTTGGCAACAACAAATAATGGATTTTCACGAAACTTTATTGGCTTTGTTATCCAAAAAATCTAAAACTAGATAGAATTTTTTTAATTCGAACGAAAAAGTGAGAAGGAGAACCAAACAGCTCATTCCTGTTTCTACCTACGGAACCAACCTTTAAAGCAAGCCTTATTTGCTACAATTCCAGAAAAAATAAATTCTCATTAAGCTATCATAATACCCAAACAACTCGACATGAAGAAATTGAATCCTTAACTAAAAGATAAATTATCTGTGTGCACAACATCCGGTACGCTTATTTTCAACAGCCGACGCAAGTTGAGGTCATTGTGATAATTTTCAGGAAGCGCGTTCTGCTTATGGAACAGTGGTTGAATCATTCGAAAATAACGCAGTTGATCAAATATACGAAGACAGCAATGACCGATCTGCCAGGGATAACTGTTTTTATAGCCGTATTTACTGTGCCTAGAAATCTTAACATGCTCAACCTCTTGATATTGTATGACGGAAATTTTAGGAAATGTTGGCTACTGAGAATAGCTATAGCGTTACAATAATCTTGCGAATTCTATGATAACCTTTATTAAGAGATGCCAGCTATATAGAAGACTCTGCTATTTAATGTTTCATTGTATTGCAATTGCAATGCTAATACAAGAAAAAGATACTGTTCATTACTGAATAAAAATTACAAAATACTGTTACGAATATGAAAAAGTTTCACTCTGCTTTGCATCTATTCAAATACTTATCTGACCTTTACTTCTATTCAAGGTGAAAACGCATTTAAATGCGGCCATTTCTATTACAGGAATGTAGGGTTGCCATATTTTAAATTTCGGAAGCGAGATTGCCAGATCACCAACTTGGCGACTTTTCGAATGCACTGCTGGAACTTTCTCGAAATATCGAATGTTCTGGAAGATACGAGCCCCTTCTGAAAGTTTCTACGGAGAGTATATAAAAGAGTTATCGCTCTGCCGAGAAGCAGTTGAGATACGAGTTATATTGAATTGTGAGACAATATAACATTTTATAATTGGACTTTATTAAGGTAATTAAAAGTGAATAAGAATCTAATTAAATGATAAAAATTAAGTTTTAATGCAGAAAAATTTTAAAAAAATTAACTTTCTAAAGGATTTAAAAATGAATACCCAAATTTGTCCATATGTTTTTGAGTGATCATAATGTAAAATGAAGCAAAAATGTGAACAAATGGCATGCAAGGAGCATTTTCAAATTTTCATTAAAAAAAAATACAAAATAACAAAATTGAAAAAAATTTAATGGTATTTTATATAGTAATGTTAAGAGGAATATTTATACACATTTTTATGTTTCTAAGTCAATAAATAAATAAAAAAAAATTCCACGTCCACCGTCCCCTTAAAAAGGAAAAGATCTGACCCACTAAGTCAAAATAGAATGGTTACCTGGAAAAGATGCTAATTTTTTTGAAGATCAAAGGGATTACATTTAAAAAGTTTAAATTGAGCAAATTTTAATGCTATATGTAAAGTTTTCGTAGCCAATAGGATTGATTTTTTCAACTTCTGAAGAATTTTCGTGTCGCAGTCTTATGATTTAACACGCAGAGAAATAGGTGTACGCAGTGCATTCATCAATATTAATTACACGTTCAAGAAATATACACTACTTTGTGCTTTAATTTTCCAATTTTTACAATATTTTCGTAAATTGGGATAAGCCGTACTTATCCCTCATAATAACATCGGGGCACCAGTGACCTCAATACATTTTGCAAAAAAATGTACATTGTAAAATACTGTAGAAAAGTTTACTTTACTCGTTGCGTTATTAGTTGGATGTAAAGTGTACTTTCGCTTTGTTTTAAAACTGGAAATAAAATGCAGTTTAGGGGTCCATGGGCGGAACATCCCCTATAACAATGCACTGGGATCCAGGTCAGTAGAGGGGCCAAGAAAAATTCTATATAATTGTTAGTATCTCTTACCCCTCTAAAAGTCCCACAGTGACAAATCATTCAATATTTGCACACTTTAATATTGACCAGAGGACAGAACCTAACGGAGCCAGATTTTGGATGTCCTCTCTGGGGACAAAAAAATTTTTTTTTTCAAAAGTGTTTCTAGACCTTCCAGAAGCTGCGCCCCCCCCCCCCCCCCCCCGGTGACTTAGAAGGTTGAATCATCACATACGTTTCATAATCACACACGTCACAGAATCTAACGAAACCAGATATGGGATTTCTTCACCTGTAGATTTCTCCTCGAGAGGCGGGAAAAGGGGGAGCAAGTCTTACAAAATCCTTCAAATGCCCCTAGGTGAGTTTGAAGGCTGAAACTGCACGCTTATATCGACAAAACCCAACTGAACCAATTATGACCAAGACAGCTTAAACATCCTACATCGATAAACAAAATAAAGTTGATTTAAAAAGTTGCAGCTGAATTTTTTTTGTAAGGGTTAATTTGTCAATGATAGGCTTAAATACTAGTTTTGAAATAAATATTTAAGATATAATTGGTTAAAGGCTCAGGTCAAATCTCGCGTCGGAGGGGGGGAGGGGGATATGAATATCTGCCACTGATAGATTCACTATTTCTATGACCGCAATGATACTTAGTAACACAAAATAGTATTAGGAAGATTATTTTATTTCCAAATTTAATAATTTGTATTAAATTTTTTATCCCATTTTAGTGCAGAGGTGCTCAAACTTTTCATGTGACCCTTCTCTTAAGAGCTACCGAAACATTCTCGCCACTCCAGATTCTTAACGCAAATATGTTCCAATGTTATTAAGAACATATTAGGAATGCTTTTATGTTGCCTCTGTAGTCGTAAATAGTATAGTATAATATATGCTATTGATAAAATGCTGAAAACAGTTTCATTTTAAAGTATTTAAAAGTTGATTTCGTAAGTTAAGACTTACCTACCCAAGTATATACCTCGGAAGCCAAAAATTCCATATTATAAATACAAACTCAATTTTAGGAACAGGTGTTGCTCAATTTTAAAATAAATATTTGTACTTACGTCTGTAATCCAATTCCGTAATGATTAATTGCCCACTCTCTCGTTCCCGATCCTCAAAGGCGTATTTTGCTTCAAAATTATGAACACCATTTAATTGCGTTTTAAAGCATCCGAAGCAGTAGGAGACAATACAGTTTCGCAACGATGCTTATTTACACCAGAATTCAAGGTGCCTGCATCTCTGCCAAGAGCTGCGCGTTCTGCAATTGAAAAAAAAAACCTAGTAATTCCGTGGTGCTTTGTTCGAAAAATATTGGAGGATGACTATAAAACTACGAAACTGTAACATATTTTATTTTTCAATGTGTCCAATACACGACTGTCCCTACAAATCAACAAATTATTAAAAAGTGTGGGGGGGGGGGATGACAAAATCTTGTAAATATATTTCTGAAAAATAGCGATTGTTATAGATTTAAATAAACATTCCCCATTTTACAGAATTTGTACGATTGAGATATTGAGTTTCTTGTGTGTGTGTGTGTGGGGGGGGGGGGGGGACAAAAAAAATGTTTAACATCTCGAGTACGACCCGAGATTCCGTAAAAATGGGCACCCATTTCTGGGTACCCAAAGTACATAAGTGCTTAAACCATTCACCCATTTAATAACGAACACATTTACTTTTACAATTTTAAACAGTGATTCGACTTCGGCTCCTGCTGCAAAACCGCTCTTTATACACTACTCGCATGAAAGGAGCGTCCTAAATGAGTTTCTAATGCCTAATTACTAAAAGTGTATATGATTTCAGAAACCACTCTTAGCACAAAATGCTGAACATATAACTTTTATTGAAACAAATTCTTTGTTGCATTAATTCTCAGTTCAAGTTTAGGTAAGCAGGCATTAAAATACGATCAAGGCTCTAATACTTATGTAACGCTTTCCAGAAACCAATAGGGATTGAGAAAAATAATCGTAAAACCGCCAGAATTGCTGGGTTGAAACGGGAGGATTATGTGGCACGTGTCCAACGTTGAAAGGAATGAAAAAAACACCCAAGTGATTAACTCTAAACCGTGATGAATAGCACTTTGACGTCATAGCCAATTACATATTAACTCCCCGTTAATTTCGAGGAAAAATAAATTTAAAATCGGATTATCAGATTCCCGGGTTAATTGCAAGAACATATCGAAAACGATAAATACACCGCTTTAGAAGTCCCTGTTCAGATAAGCTTCTTTTGCTACTTTTCTACTACGAGCCCAGAGATGCTTTTGGGTAATAAAGAATTTACAATGTTCCTTTAACAGAAAGATTAAAACTATTGCACATGAGTTAAATATTTGGATTAGGTTAGGATGCCACACAACTATTTTCTTAGATTATTTAGGTTCTTTTATCATTATCGGAATATACACATACGAAAGTTAAAGATTTTTTGTAAGTTATTTATTTGCAAATTGTAAAAATTTTCTTAAATTTTGTTTTGTCAAGTAGGCAACAAGTCTATCACTCTGGTAAATAGGATACATTCGACTAATTTAATAAACTGATTTAATAACAATTTCAATCCATCAACAAACTATAATAACAATTTCTATACCCATAATGTAGTTGAAACTTAATGAGTGTGCTGTTTCCATTTCTTAAGGAAAAAAAAAAATAGTTCAAATTTCGGACGCCAGGGCTGAAATCTGTCGCCGTACTTTCCATATTACGAAGTGTATCTTACTATCGCAGCCTATAAAAGGAGTCTCAAAGTTTTTTCTGCAAATTCGCGATTGGCCATGAGGTTCATCTTACCGGATCTCGAGTTACTTGTTAAAATCTTCTATCAAGGAAAAATCAATGATTTTGCTGTATTTAAGGCATTTCGACAGTTAAAAGGTTTACGAAGAAGTCCACTCACGATTTGTAATCTTCGGAACTGTTTTTGTCGATATTTGTTAGATAAGTTAGGCAATATGCAAGTTGCCAGGAGAACAGCACCAGATTTCAGCCCTGGCGGTCGAAATTTGAACTATTTTTTCTTCAGAAATCAAAACCGCATACTAAGAAAGGCATGTGTAAGAAATTTGGTTGCAGTTCTTCCAGTAGCTTTTGTTAAAGATGTCTAAACCCCTGATCTAGTATAGAAAAGTATTGTTTTCACGAAAATTTTCGATTTTGAGATTGATGCTAGTATGTCTTAGGACCTCCTGAACACTGATTAATTTTAGAGTGATATCCGTCTGTCTGTAGTCGATTTGTACATTATAGCTGCTCCAAATATTGATTTTCACGAAACTTTATTTTCGGCTTTATTAACAGAAAATTTAGAACTAGATAGAATTTTTTGAAATTCGAGCGAAACGTCGAAATTTATATTTTCTTAATATGGCAGCATAGGACAAAATTTGATATAATTATGCATAAAAGGTGTTATTTACATCCCAATGCTCATGAAATTTAACAGTTTCAATCATTGTAGTGAAAAATAGCAGCAATACAATTTTTGTATTTGAACCATCCTTATCCCCTCCCTCCCCCCGAGGGGGGTACATTGACCAAACATTGTATCAATCGAAAGATCTTTTGAAATCCATTAAAACGAAGAGCGACAGGCTGCAATTGTGATTATATGGACCAACGACACAGACTTTTAATTTATTTTTTCTTGCATCAGTAAAATAAAGGCTATACTTAACAAGAAAGATCAATCATGCATAAAGCATTGATTATGAAACACTTTCCAACTTCAATGTAATTTTATTTAAACATCTCTAAAATGCGATACATTTCTCTGTAATATTTTTAAAATTATAATACTACAATAATTTATTATATTTGAAAACTTCATCGAAAACAAAATAACTTTATTCAAATGACGTCATCGAAATATACATCGCCTGGCTCTCTATAAAAGCAGCATTTCATTCATAAACTTTCTTCCAATCCTTTCATTCATCACAATACTATAATAATTTATTTTATTTAAAACTTTAAAACCATGGAGGTACAAGTAATTTAACTCTATGCTTAAAACTTCATCGAAAAAATAGTCTGGTTCTCTGTGTAAATTCAATGAATGTTTCATATCATATCAGCTATATTACAGACTCCATGAGCTAAATAATTTTGCGTTAAAAAATGCAGCAATTCTTGTACAACTCATTCTACATCTTTTGGTGTTTGCATTCTCCATAAGTAAAAATTAGGCTTCGTTGTAGAAATAATCAAAGTTTGATGATAAAATAACTCTTAAATATATTGTAATTGCGTTGTTTCAGTATGTAGATACACAGAACTTTTAAGCAAAAATAAAGCGGTTTTAGGACGGATACAATACTAAATATGAATTAAAAAGAACTTTAAAAATCACGATTTTAACACAAGATGGATGCCGGGCCAACGGCCGTACCGTGCTGAAAACACCGGTTCTCGTTAGATCACCGAAGTCAAGCAGCATCGGGCGCGGTTAGTACTTGGTGGGTGACCACCTTGGAACACCGCGTGCTGTTGGCCATCTCGGGTGCGGTATCCCCGTGGGTTGCGCGCTAAATTTGCACGCTACCACAAATGCCGCCGTGTTCATGCGGAGTACGATCACGTTAAACATGTGGGTCCGTAAGTCCTTCCGAGAGGTTGGTGGTAGGGGAAGGAGGGTACGGTCCCTGTGGATGCCTCCCCCACTGGGTTCCGGTCTAAATTGGGTGGCACTTCCCGGCCGTCCATACAGTTACCTTACACCTTTCTGGTAGGTCGGACTGTCTGGGTCTCAACAACAACAACAAGATGGATGCCATATTTTATTTTGAAGTGGGTCACGTGATCTCTTCATATAAAGGGTTGTTGTTGAAACCCAGACCGTCCGACCTACCAGAAAGGTGTAAGGTAACAGTTTGGACGGTCGGGAAGTGCCACCCAATTTAGACCGGAACCCAGTGGGGGAGGCATCCACAGGGACCGTACCCTCCTTCCCCTACCACCAACCTCTCGGAAGGACTTTCGGACCCACATGTTTAACGTGATCGTACTCCGCATGAACACGGCGGCAGTTTTGGCAGTGGCTGGAATCGAACCCGGGCCTACCGAGTGCAACTCCAGCGCGCTAACCAATGGGCTACCGCGCCCCTTCATATAAAGGGTTGAAAACCCAGACCACACGACAGACCCGAAGGTTTACTGTAGCTAAGTGTGTGGCCGGGAATTCATATAAAGGGTGTAATTACTCGTATTTTAATTTGTATTTAAAAAACTACTGATATTTTGCTGAATTTTTTTTACATATTTTATGGTATAATTTGAATATTTCCTAAAACTTTTGAAACAATGAGTTTTAAATCCGCTTAAAAAATGTTTAAAAAATTAGGTCCCATAGGGTTCAATGTATTTCATTTTTTCAACCCGGGTTCAATCCAAAACTAATTGGGTGATATTATTCATTTATATTCCCATAGGTCCCACAGACCGTCTGAATAACATTAAAATTTCATTTTGATAAAGTCATTTTTACGGCAGTTATCGTGCGAACGGAGACGGACAGAATGAACAAAATCAAACACTTTTCAACTATATTGTAAAGTGTTAGAAATGAATTCTGGTATTAGAAATTCGAGTTGAGTCACTACAGTTAATTTTATATAATGTAGTTACAAAATTTTGTATCGTTAAAATATTTAAAACCTTGATTCCCCCCCCCCCCCCCCTTATTGTGCGATGCGCTAGATGTGCCCGGGGGGAGGCGCAAATTTAAGCTTTGCCTCGGGCGCAAAATTTGCCATCTACAGCCGAGAGTAAAAGTATAAAAAGAAATACAAATGTTTCAAATCTCAAGATACTTTTACAATGTGCAAATGTTCCAAGAAGCTGCTTTGCACGATTTCAAACCTGTACAAAAGCGTGCGAAATTTTCTTCGTTAAGATGTAATGTAATTATCACGTAACCGTTTCCAAAGACAGCAGAACAGGTTTGGAACTTATAAATAGATGTTTCAACCTTTCTCTCTGCCAACTTCTTCATTCAACAAATCAATATAAACAATAAGCTTTTATACACCCATGAGTTTTCTTAACAGGGTGGGTGAAACACGTTTTTGCCGACCTTTGTATTCCAATTTTTGCAGTTTGCGAAGCAAAACGAATCGGCATTATCAATGTCATGGCAGAGGTACCCGCTGTTGTACGCGATTTGAAATTTTAAAAGCATTCGAAACCATATTGACATCAAAAAATTATCTGTTCTAGAAGAGGAAAAAGTAATTTTTACTTATAATCTGCATCTTAGTACAATCGATAGTTGATTTTTTTACAAAATAAACATTTGATTTCTAAAGGTTGGTATTTAAGAGGGCTGTTACAGTGCTCCTTTAACATGCAAAAAAGGCTTGAAATGTAATTTAAATCTACTACTTGAGGTAAATGCATAAAGTTTTCACACCTACTAAAACCTATATATTTAATCTTATTTAAATTTTTAAAATTGTCAAATATAAATATCACTTAACGTAATTTCAGTAATGTCATTTCAATAACGTAATTGATCACTTAATAAAGTAATTAAAAAAATTAAACACTTTTTGTGCAAGAGTGTCTATTTTGGCATGGTTTAAGTTAAAAAATTACATTTAAAGAAACATCTTCATGCTTAATTTTTGAAATATAATTTTCGCCAATTTCCCTTTTTAGTACTTTAAGTAAATGTTAAGAAAACCGATCTTAACATTTACTTAAAGCCGGTTTCCAACCGGTTTCTGACAAAATTCAGTACCGGTTTCCAACCGGTACTGAACCGGTTTAATTTAACCGGTTCCAACAAAATTCAGTAATTTCAACAAAAAATCTTCGACTAGCCGAAGCAAAAAAAAAGAAAATCGCTCAATTGCAACATTCTTCGGCATGATAAATTTCAGATTATATAATTTGTTTACCAGATATGAGAGAAAGAACAGAAAACTGTTTTGAGAAACTCCATTAAAGCTCTAAGGTATAAGCCTTAAAACAGCAGGTTATGCTATTAAACTTTTGAAATATCTAACGATACATTGAAAGTATGATGCAGCAATTAGTACAATCTTTTTAAAATGTATTACAAAATGACGTTGAAAATACGTTATTTAAAATTTTTAAAAGTGTGCTGTCTCTAAGTATATATAACTAGCTAGAATGTAGCTCAACTCAACTTTCCTATACCAGAATTCCTTTTAAAGCAGCTTACGATT
Organism: Amaurobius ferox; assembly: GCA_951213105.1. Lineage (NCBI taxonomy): Eukaryota > Metazoa > Arthropoda > Arachnida > Araneae > Amaurobiidae > Amaurobius > Amaurobius ferox. Next base: position 93,540,029 of record OX578143.1, on the reverse strand, counting down.
TTGTTTTTAAGTTTTACAATAACAAATTTGAAAAATCCGTATTGCTGTTCCAAATAATCACAATTATGACATAGTATATTACCCTTCATTTTAAAGAACTTGAAAAAATCGATTGATAAAGCTCAGTAATGTACCCTTCCCCAACCGGGGCCCCCGCCCCCAAGCGTGGATTATGACGTCACGAATACAAATATTGTATCACGGCTATTTCTCACTACAATTAATAAAATTAAGTTTCGTGAGCCATAAGTAACCGCTTTTATGCCTGATAATGTCAAATTTTGTCTCATGCTATGTTAAGAAAATATAAAATTTCGAATAAATTTTGAAATTTTCGCTCGAATTTCAAAATATTCTATTTAGTTCTACATTTTTTTTATAACAAAGTGGAGTTTAGTGAAAATCCATTAATATTTGTTGCAGTACAAGAAATCGACCACAGACAGACAGACATTCCAAAAATAGTCAAACGTGTTCAGGAGATCTTAAGAATTGGCCTCGAAATCGAAAATTTGTGAAAACCATGCTATCTCGGTACTACGTATGATAAAGTAAAAATGTAAAAGTCTATCTAACAAAACGCCGTTGCAACAAAATATGGATATCTTGAAGTTGTAGGTACTTTTGATTAAATATTTTCAGCTCAGATAGCTTGTACCCGATGATAATTTTAAATCTTTAACACTCACAACCGCTCAAACAAAATTCAGGGATTATTCACGATGGCGGGACTCCTTGTAGGCAGTTATTTCGGAATATTTTATTGTTTAAGAATAAAATATTTAAGGGATCTCAAGTGTCTTAAATTGCCATAATCTGGATGAATTTCCATGCTTCACATTTTATTTTGTACTTTTCTCTTATACCTCATTTGTGTGGGGGTATTGATGTGGAGAAAGCTACATCAATACCTCATACAATGAACAAGTAAAAAATGAACAAGTAATATATAGATTCAATTTTGATATTACTTGTTCATCTTTTTGTTCCTAGGATTCTGTGTTCATTTTGGCTAACACAAAAGCCACTTAAATTCTACAATATGAATAAAAGGAAATCTTGTACAATTTGGCAGTTTCAGAACATGTGGATGATCGCCGATACTTGGCAAAAAGGATGTGATGGACCAGCTTTCTCGCTTATATTTTTCATTTAAAGAGATGTGCTTCAGCAAAAAGCTACTCATTTATTTTGGAGATGACAACTGGGGACATAGAGAATAAAGGTAGTGTACATTAGGTGGGGCTGAACTTCTATTAATCACTTTTTTGTCGATGCCTGGTGAAGTAGTACTGTCCTGTTGTACTTCATTAGGGGAAATCTTTACTTTTACTCTTTCAAGATTAATGTATGCACTTTGTGGACTCTCCTTGTACACCCTTATCGCAAATTTGTGTTTGACATACGAGACCTGGACAATGACCACAGAGTCTTTAGAAATCATCAGTACAAAAGATGGGAGAAACATTTCACATCGCGTCTCTGGAGAAGGCAGCAATTTTCACTATGTACATTATACTATGAAAAAACTCCCAAAGACTCTTAAACTGTTGCCCCTAATATTAATTTATGCATAATTTAATTTATCAATTACTATTAATTATCAATCGCCATGATAAATTAAAGGTTAGAATTGCGCGCGCTTCTATTGCGTAAGTAACTAATGTAACGATTCTACGCTTATTTGTTCTTTGTTCAAATCATGCGAATGACAAAAAAAAAAATCATCTACTTTTAATTTTCTACTTAATGTATCTACACAAAAAATTGCACATTTAATCGCAATACATCGATTAATTTTTGAATTATAACGTCTACGCCTCACACAGACGGATAAATGTTCGATGTCTTCAGATCTTACAAAAATACACAATTCCATTAAAATTTTTAATTCGACCATTTTCCCGAAAACATTCCCTTTAGATAACAGCAAATATTTGAGTTAAAGGATTGATTGTTATCAAAATAGCCCCTTCTATCCGGTTGCTAATCATTAAGTATACTAGTCAGGAATTTCAACAAATATTCCCGTCTTAGTCAGACGATAATGAAGTTTTCTGAAGAATTTGTATTCGAATCACGTTGTTCCCGTCGATAGAAAAGAACAGATAATGAACGTTGGAAATTCCATCTGTTGTCCTCCAAAGTAGGGTTGTGTTGTTTCATTGGTGCTCAAATAGCTCGCATTTGATAAACGCACAAAAAATATTTATAATATTTGGAGAATGAGTCTACTTTATTTTCTCACATTCATATTCCAATTTATTGATGTACTTCTATCACAATCAACATTTTTATAATAATTTTAAATAAATTGTACAAATTCTTTAAAATATAAAAGTTGGCAACAGATCGGCAAGAGTTGGAATCATTTGGCTGATCCATAGGTTGATCTGTATTAATATACTATTTTAATACCCTTTATATCCATACCATGATTCAAATTAATTTTTCTTCATGGACTATTTCGGTAATTGTCTAGTTTCTTCAAAGGAAATTCTATAAAAAAAACTGAAAATAATTAAAATTTCTATTTAATTCTATGTTTTTACATAATATATTCGCACAAAATTTCATAGCGTTATAAAAGCTAGTCCTCTAATTAGTGTCCACATCTCACACATACAAATACAGATATAATTCTAAATAATTAAACCGATAAATAATTAACAGAAATAATTCTAAAAGTGCTTGGAAAATTTGTAAATGTTCTGTTGCCAATTTAGTTTTCGAAAATTTTCGATAAAATACTTTGTGAGAAAGTGACAATTATAAACTAACTTTCAAACATGTTAACAAATTTTTATCAAATGCTTTAAAGTTTTGGACATTTTGTCAAAATTTTGAAATTCACCTTTAATTGCAATCAAATAATCATATAAAGATTGTGCTTGTTAATTGAATAATCACATTTTTAATTTTCCATACTATTATATCAGACAGTATTGTTCTCGCGAAAATTTTCGAATTCGAGATTTTCCTGGTCAGTATCTCATTTATTTCCTTCGAATGAAATTGAAAAGCAGTTTCAAAAGTTAAGTTTAACGAGATAAAAATCCTGTCAAAATGTGCTTTTTAATAGGAAAATGTCATACTGCTAAGGGGAAGCTATACATAAAATAGAAAGTACGTTTGCTCCGTATACAAATACCCAGCTTTTTTTTTTTTTTCAAATTTGATATGAATGTTCTTTTCATTGCGAGTAACTTCGTCCATACCAGGTTCTTTTGTCTGTTTCGAATTTCCCGGATCGGGGTTGTTGGATATTAAAAAAAAAAAAATTAAACCTTCGATAGAAATATATACCATTATGCAGACATTTTCCGAAAATGTATTTGCAGAAAATTTATATCAATCATGTTACTTAGCAACGGAATTAAATGTGCTTTGTGGCAGACGATATTTATTCTATTTATACGATTTAAATTTAAAAGTCTGATGTGGGCAGCACACGACTTTCCCTGCAAATTCATATTCACGTCCTCTTTATTTCCTCAATAATTCATTATTGAGTTTAATTGCACAAAATTATACCCATTAATTATTTAAAATTACACTGAATTTACACTTTTAATTTAATTTTCGTTCTAATTTGGTAACTTATTTTCAAAGGTGGCGTAGCGAAAATGCGAAAAAACTAAAATATCTCGAAAACTGTTAATCTTAGTGTAATGTGGTTGATCTTATTCTTTTCATCGTGAAAAATTACGTATTAAACAAAAATTTAATTGATGTATTTCAGAATACATAGTTTTTTTTTAGATTTTGACGATTTTTGCGGGCCATTTCGCAAAAAAAGAAAGGCAGGTTATTTTTTTCCGAATCGTACCAAAATCTACTCAGAATCAGGGTAACCCACAAGTGACTTATCTACCAAATTTTGCAAAATTTGATATATTAGTTTTTCAGCTAGTGTAGATACAGGCAATTTTTGCGGGCCATTTCGATAAAAAAGGCGGGTTCTTTTATCCTGAATCGCACTAAATCCTACCCGAATCGTACTACGTTACTCTGCAGCAGGGTCACATACAAGTGACTTACCTACCCAATTTTATGAAATTTGGTTCATTAGTTTCAGAGTTAGAGTTGATACAAATGTCACGCTAAAAATAGTTTTTTTGTATTCTAGAGGTCACAAAACGTGTAGGTCGGTCGAAAACTCGTTGCTATTTTCGGTACGATTCCAATACTTTCCCTATACATTACCATGTATTGCAGGGAAAGTAAAAAATGGATAGAAAATATTATTAATGAGAGCTATTGATGTTTTCGATTGAGTTATATCAGTTACATCCTTGGAATATAAAATTACAGGAATTACTGTAATTTTCAATTTAAGTCATCTGTTTTATGTTGGAAAAGAACTTTTAAATTTATGCATTTTCTATTGTGTTTAACGGATTGTTGGAACATGATAGAAAATGGTACAGATATATCTTTTACCATTTTAGAGCCCTCACTTTGGCATATGTTAACCAAACTTCATATTTGTAAATTTGTTTGCAAACGGGATCAGGATGATTTATTTTTTAGATTTGTCTTTAAGGATAATTTTGCATAGCGAGAACAGCGATTCTTGTATGCTTCTTTTTAGGGGAATTGAATTTAAATATTTTAATAGATTTTATTTTATCTTTCATCAATATCATTTAGAATACTACTAGAATTTGCACATATTTTACATCACTGCTAGCAATAAACAAATGTCAAAACTTCCAACATCGAAATGAAATAACTTAATTCAATACCATTTAAACAAGTGGACAGGTTTCAAAATATTTGATCCGAGCAGCTTGAATAAACAAATATACGCTTACAAGTTAAAACCGCAGACACGGGAGTGTTAACATTCTACAATTCAGAAACCTTCACTAACCCTCATTCTCATTACTATAATTCAGCCTTGAAACTAGATCCGGAGTAGTAAAAAACGTCAAGGTTATAACTTCGTAAGAGAAGCTGCTCTTTTCAGACCTACAAAAGGCAGTCTTCAAAATTCGCGTATAATCTTTTAAGCAAATTAAATCACTAGAGAATTAACCGGGAACCAGCAGATTGGGAACAAACCGTATGCAGCTTTTGTTAAGCAGAGCTTCAGCTTTTTTTTTCTTCAGTATATTTTTTTTTCTCATAAAATAAATATTTTACTACTTTCATATTATTGTATACAGAAAGTGTTTTCCGAAAATTTTCACATTCGACATTGAAGAGTAAGTACATTTTAAGACTTCCTAAATCCATTTCGAATACATTTCTTCTACTCAGATCGTAGGACCTACCCTAAGGTGTAAGGCATCTGCTTGGGCGACAAGGACAGACACTGTCCTTTTCGCCCAATTTACACCGGAATCCAGTAGAGGCGGCATCGACAGGGATCGTACCATTCTCCACCTACCACCAACTCCGTAAGTCCAACCGCTTGGAATGACTTCTGGTTCTGAAGGCAATTTTCTGCAACCATTTTGATTTAGAACTTTATTAGAAATTCGAGTTTCCAGCAGTGTTATTTATTTTATAGAGAGAAATTGTATAATCAACGTGGGAAAATGGTGAATTGAATAGCGCTGTCGATTAAAGAGTTAAAATAACGAACTCAAAAAAGTCAAAAGGCATTCTATTCATTATCGCGACAGACTTGTTGCCAACTAAAAATATTTAAAAATTTATAACGCGACCAAAAATTTGTAAAAAAAAGATTCATTTAATTGACACAGGCTACGATGCAAGTTGAATTAAACAATAAATATAAATGTGAGAAAATTCAATGAGGACTTGTCACACGAAAACTATAATTTGCTTTCATATTTAATAAAAAAAAAAATGAAGACACGTTGTTAAAAAAAATTCATACTTCGATTTTGAAAAGTAAAGCATGATATTTTAACTATCAACAAAATTTTACCGTTAAAAATATTGTATCAAAATATTCTTCGATAAAAAAAAGGGGGGGACAAAATGGTAGAAAATGAGCATGGAATTGAACTCGCTAACCTATTTCCTTCTAAGTTATAGGGAAAAGGGTTTAAAAATATTTTATCACCCAACTTCAAGCGAGACCACAAACATTTTTAGCAAGTAGATTAAAGGATATTATAATAGAATTAAGAAAATTTTGAGCAACGTATAAAAGCACAAATAGCACAATAATACAGCATACAGCTGTTTCGAGGATACGCTGGATACCCTTTTTTAGTGCAACAAAACCAACAAACTAGAAGTTCAAAAGAGGAATAGGCCTCAATAACCCATTCCCCTTTTGGACTTCGGATTTTGGGTTCTCTTGGACAGACGAAGGAGATCCCGAGTATCCTCGAAACAAACAGCTGCATGCTGCTTTTATGTTTTCATACGTTGCAGAAGTTTTTCTTATCTTTCGCACAAGATATGTTGTACTTATTATTAATGGAATTGCTAATTTTTCCATTGATTTGAGTCTTACTCAGTATGTTCCAATTTCTGTTCTAGCATAGCTAGTGAGAAGGTAGGTAGGTCTCTCGTAAGGATCAGCTGTCGTGTTGTGCTCTGGCACACAGGACGCCACGTTAGAAATAGATTTTTCGGGTTCTAGAGTGCTCGAAACGTGAAGATAAACGTCGAAAACTTGAGTTCCTATTTTCGCCACGATTGCAATACTTTCCCTACACATTACAATATATATATATATAGGGAAAGTAAAAATTCATGCGGCGGAACATTTTGTTTGAACAGCGATAGTTAAAAGAACGCCAAAAGAAATTTTTTTATGTAAACAAAAAACTTTTTAAACTATTTTCACCACAAAAATATCGGAATAAGAATGCTTTTTTAACGAACTTAAAAGTATCAGTTGAAGTATTTTAAAACGTAAAATCCTAAATCGGGTGATTTGGGTCATATTTTGACCTTTTAAACGTCCCCGGGTCCCTGAATACAAATTTCATACGCTCACCAATAAGCGTATGAAATGTAAATTCAATTAGCAACTCTTATCCTTTTTCCAACAACCGAAAGTCATTCACTGGAACTCAAACACTATAATTTCCTTGTTGCTGGGACGATACCGTCTCAGACACTGTCATTTAGCGCAGTAGCCTGTAATTACAGCATGAAAGATTCAATTCCGGCGGCTAAAGCCAGGAAATTGTGATCTTTTCACGACCAATCGCGCACCGATTGACATTCAGAGATGCGTCTGCTCCAGTCGTAAGGCTTCACGATCGACAGACAGATGGTGCGAATAATTGCTTTGCTTATTGCGAAACCGCTCAAGTAATTGGTTTTTGATCAGTGGTGTACACAGAAGGGAGAGGTAGGTAGGTCTCAGTGACACGCAAGATATTTTGGGCACAATTTTAACTTTCTTATACTATGCATATTATAAAGTACTGTTTTTACGAAATTTTTTTGAAATCGAGGATTGGATCGAGACACGTTTTAAGACTTCCCGAACACACTTTGAACGCTTCTGGAAAAATATGCATCTGTTTGTGGTGTAGACGCAACAGTTGGAGAAAGAATGTAAATGTCGCGTTACGATTTTTTGCTTATCCTGATGAAGAAAACTTATCTTACGTCCAAAACTAATTACTTTTTATTTCAGCAACTTGAGCCGTTTATTAACCACAGAATGGCAAAGTTGAGTAAAACTCATTACGGCGTTGGTTTTAAATAAGTGAATTAGAACCCCATTTTATAGATTAACACCCCCCCCCCTCCCCCCACCAGGAGACTCAAGACTCGCACTGAAAATGTAAAACAAACAAAACATTAAACATACTCTAGATTAAAGTGCACCACACATAACACTCATTGCACAATTTGTTTAAAAATTATAGAAGAGCTTTTTTATATGAGGGGAAGTTTTGCTCTAACCCATCAACTAGATAAAACTTAGAAGAGTAAGCAATATTTATTCAACGGCGAATTTGTAGGCTGTAAGCGATCCTGTCTTGAGATTGCCATTTAAGTCAGGCCCTAAGTGATCACACTTACGCGGCCTATCTGTAAATCTACCTCTATACTTACTTGAAACGTCTATGCTCCCTTAGATACATGTGGACTCAAGGACGGGGTTAGTGGAGTGCCCAGGAGAGGAAGGATTCCTCCCTTTAAACTCCAGACGAAAAGGAAAAGAGACAGAAAAAGGAAATAGTAAAAGGTAATTTAATCAACTAAGAGGCTTAGATACATGTGCTAAACCCGTTGTACAACATTTCTTACATATATGCCCATGTCGACTTATGACCTTAATAGCCCCCCTAGGCATTTTTACTTTTATACTTTTTTTATCGCGTAGTTCTGCTGAAGAAAAATTAATTTCTCCTAAGTTATCTTCCTGAGTTTGCTTTAAGACTTTATCCTGAAATACTTCCATTCCAAATCCATTTATGAGAAACATTTTCGTTATAACCTCAAAATATTCGTAGGCCCTAGGCTTCTGCTTACTCGACCCAGGGGTAGAACTACCATACCTCACCGCGAAACCCCGTAATGTAACGCGGGGAAAGGATAGAAAGGTATAGTAGTTGTGGATAGACAGATGTGGAGGAGCAAGAAAAAGTTGTCAAATTATTTAGGAACTTTACTTGACAGAGGGCTTATGTCAAAATCTTGTGGAAAAGGAGGCGAGACAAGTTCCACCATTGACTCAGCCTAACTGATGAAACAACTATGTATCCGTGGATGACTATGTATGATGAGCTGGAGCCGACACGATGCTACAGATTAAAACTATTCAAGGTTGAAGAACCAGTACAATCGTAAAAGGTGGGCAAAATCAAGTATATTCATTGGATGGACATGCCACCCCACCGAGAATGTGGTTTACAGGTATTAAATCAAGTATAACCCACGCATATAAAATGACAAAAATTGCCCTCAAACGTCAATGGTACTTGTAAATTAAAAGAGCATTTCATTCTAAGCAGCCGTGGGGAGGGGGAGAGCTATAACCCCGACCTGGCATAGATGAGAAAATTAAGCACAAGTATAGACGTCCTATATATGCCATGGGTACAGCGTAGATAGGACAACCCAAGATATTTAGCTCCGCGGGCCTGATAACATTGTATTGCATTTAGGAGTTCACGGCAGAATGGGAACTGCAAATTAATAAATCCTAGCAATCAAAAATTTGTAACCACCCTGTTGAAATTCTTTTCAACAACGTCTTTTCGAGGGAACTGCGCCTTATTTACGGTGCAAGCTAAGAAACCTAAGCAAACGTCACACGCGAACGCAACACAGCCTGCGTTTGCTAGGGATCTAACTAACGAAATGCGGCTTGACCGCACCCCCTCCCCGGACCAGAGTCCTAACGACTATAATGATTGGACTTTTTACAGTAATAGGATTCCAAAGGATTTTGCTTTCAGAATCTTGCCATATATTCAAAATGAAATTAATTTTAAAAGCACATCTAACTTTTTTGAGTTTAAATGAATTTAATAACAAAGCTGCATTTTTTACCTTAGACTAAAAAGTATATAAATTCAACTTGTAAAAAATTTCATCAAATGATATATTTTGAGTGAGTAACAAAACATTCCAGAAGGCAGTGCCCTTTTGGTGAAGACTAATCCTATAGTCAGTGGGATTAGTCCCTAATCCATCCTCCATGGGAAAAAAGAACATTTTATGAGAAGACTTATGGGCCTCCTACCTTAGTAAATATTCTTTAGCTACTCTTCTACGATTTCGTATTGGGATACTACAGCACACAAAAGTTTTTCCGTGGTACTCACTAGCATTAAATATTAGAATAACGTCAATCCGCCCCTCAAATGAGACAAAATCGCGGAAAATGTATGAGAGGGAAGGGGGGGGGGGGCGTTTACTGGGAATTTTTAGTTAAAAGAAAAAAAGTATATAAATCAATAAATTTATTTTATTAGACGATCAAATTTTTTTTATTTCAGATTTTTTTTTTACAATGTTTAGGAATTTCACGGAATTTTTAGAATTTCAAATTGAGACAGGGAGAGAGCTTTCCAGCGGAGCGCAAATCGACGAATTCTAAAGTAAATAAAGAACTTTGCTATAAAGTTTACACGGAAATTTACTTAGTCGCCAGGCCTGGATACGAGGCCCAGATCGATACAGAAAAAGGTACACGAGAATTGTTTTACAAATAAAATAGCATAAATTCATTTATTTTGCATTACTAACATTTGTTTGTCGTCCTCATTTTCACGGAAACAATGTTTAAAAAGTAAATAAATAAAAATTGCCATTAACACCCTTTTGTAAATAAGCAGTTCTATAAAACATTGCACTAAATCTTCCACTGTTTTTGTTTTAAAACACAGAAGAGCTATTACTACATAAAATAATATTTACCCTAAAGTTATGGTGATAGTCTGCATGACTGGGTATGGAAGAAGTTGCACAAGTCCTAGTTATAACAACTCGAGTTGACTGTGCAAGTCGTAAACACTTCGTAACCGTCTTGAACAACATGGCCGTTCACTTTAGTCGAAGAATAAAAATAATTAAAAGAAAGCTGCACGCTGGAAGTTATTTATACTCTGACAGCCCTCCGTTTTTCAAGAGCACTACAGCTATTCCCACAACTGCGGATAGTAGGTCAACTAACGTGGCGAAGATGAAGAGCACCTATGAAGTCGTCTTCGCAGCTGGGGTGAATAATAATAATAATGCCAGAAAACGCGGTTGTTTGTAAACGGTTCGCTAGGGGGCGCAATGCAATGGAGAATGGAATTTTTTCCTTATTTGAAGGAGAAAGTAGTTTTGTTTGGCTGAGCGGGAAATTTTCGGAAGGGGAGAAAGTGTATATGATGGGGGGACGCGAGTTTTTGTATGGAAATAAGGTGGAAAAAAAATAATATCTATATTTCAGAAAATTATACAACCAGTTAAAAGTTGTTTTATTTTACGTAATCACAAACCGTTTTCAATTTTAAACAAAAAAATTTAACAAATTAATTTAATTTTAAATAAGTAATTTTTAATTTAACTTAAAAGTATTTAATGTTTTAACTGAATTTTAAACTACGATTTATTTTTTAATTCAATTTTAAATCAGTTTATTTTGTTTGAAATTGTTAAATTTCCTCTATTAAATAATCGTAATTGATGATTTCCGCTGATCCCGGCTAGCTATTTAAGCAGTGTTATCGAAAATGAGGGGGGGGGGGGGGGGGGAGTATATATCAAACAGTAAGGTTAACCCTCTAGTGTTTTAAATAATTATAATCTACATTAAAAGTAATTTCTTTCATTTACATTATCGTAATCCGTTATCCATTTAAAAATGAAACAGACATCCTCAGCTATTAATAGAATGCATTTTAAAGAAATAATTAACTTTTTTCAAGCTCATATAACAGTCTCAAATTTCTTGCTTAAATTGTATATCACATTTTGCTCAATTAGATTAATAAAAATTCCTATTTTTCCATCTTGGTTGAACAGTATCTCCTAATATCTGATTTCCATCGGAAAATTTTTAAATTAATAAATAAGAAAAAATTATTGGTAAATGTAAATAGTAAAAAAAAAATCAAATTTTCCGTTTTTAAAATCAGCAGAATCTTGTTAATGCGAACTAGATGAGGTGCAGAACTTTGTTCTAATTATCCATAATTCGAATTAATGACTCAGCATTATAAAAAAAATTGCAAGAAAAGTGTTCCGTTATTTTTCATCCACACAAAATTTATTTTTACTTATCCTGGCGTATATAGTATAACGGGAAATATTTGTTAGATTTATATGTTCTGAGTATCCCTGAATACTATTCCACAATGTTTCAATGATGTCTGTGAATAACTGTTGGAAGGATATCTCTCAAAAAAAAAATTCAGCGATTCAAATGCATTTTGATTTTCGATTATTTTAATTGGTGAGTAAGAAAATTTTCTGGATCTGACCAAAGATAGTGCCTACATTTTTCGAAAATTTTGTTCGATTAATGAACATTTATTTTGAAATTAACGGACATTAATTATTTAGGAGCTATTCTAAACCATATTCGAGATATTGTAATTTTCATATTTTTAACAGGGAGCTTGGTAGCTCTGCAAAGAGTCAGAAGATTTCCGTGAGAGCAAGAAAGTGCTCACCTTACCCATCATCACCCGTGGACCATGGTTTTGCTGCCACCGCCGCTCTTCAGTAAGGTTCAGGAATCAGTGAATACAAAACTCCTTAAAGCAAATAAATACCCTGTTATACAGTAGATGTCGCTTCACTGATTTTGATGATATTTGGTATAATTATTTTAGCAAGTAACACAAATAAGCTTATCGATTTTGGGCGAAATTCAATCATAAGAAAGTTCTAATTTGAGTTGTTTAACCACAATATGAATACATAGAAGAAGAAAAAAAATCGATAGACAAAGTGATGTGTTGGGCCTATTGGATTTTTTACAGCAAGTTTTTTACAGCAGTTATTTAGAAATACAGGAGTAACTCATTAATTTGAATACAGATAATTCGAATTTTATATAATTTGAACTAACTTTCTGGTTCCTGAAGTAAAGATGCATTTTTATCGACGTTCTCTAGTAGTGTGCTAATATAGATTCAATAATGAGTTAAAATGAAAATGAGGACATTTGAGCAATAATGGGTCAATATTGGCTTGCCATTTACAGTTAATATTGGCATGCCAATATATATACATAACTAGTATGGTTGCCATTATATTCCAAATTCCGGATACTTACTTGAAATGACATATAGTTTGCAGTTTTAATTCCATTTTTGTTTTCATTTGGCGACTGGATTTTCAGAGGGCGGCTTTGCAAAAATGATAAAAAAACTGAAATATCTGGAGAATGGTTTGTTCTAGAGTTACAGGACGAGTCTCATACTTTTCGCCTTCAAAAATTAGGCATAAAACAAGCATTTAATAAATACATTTAAGCATATACAATCTTTAATTCAGGTTTTAACGATTTTTGCGGGTCATTTTGCAAAAAAAAGACAAATTACTTGTTCCCGAATTGTACCAAAATCTAATCAGCATCACTGTAACCCACGGGTGACATATATACCGAATTTTGAAAAATTTCGTAGAATGGATTTTGAGTACACACACACACACACACACACACACACACACACGTGCACAGTCGTCACATTATAATTAGGTTTATCGTGTTCTAAAATGCTCGAAGCGTGTAAATCAATCGGAAATTTGAGTTACAAGTTTCGTCACGATTCCAATACTTTCCCTATACATTACCATGTATTGCAGGGAAAGTAATACATGGAAATACGAGAGGAAAATATATAGAGCTACGTTAAAATCTTTTCAGTAGCTATCATATTGACTCCATCTTCTTTCCTCGCTTCAAAAAAAAAAATTAATTAATTAATTAATTAATAATAATAATAATAATAATAATAATAATTAATAATAAATAATAATAATAAATGATCGACTTTTTGTGTTTTTTGTTCTCTCTCCGATTATTAAGCCCGTGCAAAGGGATTTAACATGAAATTCCGTAATTTTTCCAAAAGAACTCCTCGTCTTCGATCACTTTTATCCATTATCTTTTAAGTCGTCTGTTATTTGCATTGCTCATTAATGTATAAAATGGCTCTGTGGTCCAGTGGTTATCTCTTTGGACTTCGGATCAATAGATCGCATGTCCGAATGAATTCCATGTGTCACAAGAGATGAGAATTCCCCGGGATTTGAAATCTAGCCAAAGTCGTATATCTCGGTCAAATAGAAATGTGGGTCAGCAGTGTTAAGAAGTTTATAAGAAAAAAAACATTCACATTCAAACGACTTTTCACTTATTGTACGCTAAAAGTAGTATTTTCCTAAAAATCATTTCCTTTTATCAAGCACATTTTAAGACCTTTTAAAATCATTTCGAACACTTTTGGAAGGATGGTCGCATCGGGTGTGTGTGTGCTTGAGGGGGGGGGGGGGGGGGCAGAATACACGATAACTCAAAAACGAATGCAAAACCGTTGTCGAATTTCATGTTTAAATACATTATGTGAAGAATCAGAACTATGTAGAATATTTAGTTATTGACATCATCAGAACTTCGATAAACCGCATTTTAAGATTTTTATACTATTCTTTCCTGCAGAAAACCTTGATCATTCAGGGGCAATGATTGTAGTACAATAAATAGTGTATGGAAAAAACTGCAATCTGAACTATACGCTATAGATGTGAATGGTATGAAATAATTTATATTAACACAGGTAAGCCAAACGCATTCATTAGAGTCACTAAACTGCAACTAACTTTTAAAAATCTGATGTAGGCAGCACATGGCTTTCACTACAGACTCAAATTTATTTTCACTTTCTTTCTTTCATAATGTATTAAATGGCGTTTAATTGCACAAAATGACACGGAAAATTATCTGAAATTATACTGAATTTTCAGTTTTAATTCAATTTTTATATTACTTTCCCTGCAATACATGGTAATGTATAGGGAAAGTATTGGAATCATGTCGAAAATCGCAACTCGAGTTTTCGACGGATCTACACGTTTCAAGACCGCTAGAATACGAAAAAAACATTTTTAGCGTGACGTCTGTGTGTGTGTCTGTCTGTCTGTGCAGATTTTGTATCCACTCTAACTAAAAAACTAACACACGAATTTTACAAAATTTTGTAGGTAAGTCACTTGTGGGCGAGTCTGGTGCTGATTAGTTTTGGGTACGATTCGGGATAAAAGAACCCACCTTTTTTTTTGCGAAATGGTCCGCAAAAGCTTGTATCCACTCTAACTAAAAAACTAATGAACCGAATTTCACAAAATTCGGTAGATGAGTCACTTGTGGGTTACCCTGGTGCTGATTAGATTTTGGTACGATTCGGGAAAAAATAACCTGCCTTTTTTTGCAAAATGGCCCGCAAAAATCGTCAAAATCTAAACTAAAGAACTAGGTATACTCAAATATATTCATTAAATGCTCGTTTAATACGTAATTTTTAACGACGAAAACAATAAGACCAACCCCATTACACTAGGATTAGCCGTTCTCGAGATATTTTAGTTTTTCGTATTTTCTCTACTCCACCTTTGAAAATAAGTCCGGTTACCGAATGAGAACGAAAATTGAATTAAAAGTGAAATAAATTTAATTAAAATAAAGAGAACGTTAATATAAGTCTGCAGGGAAAGTCATGTGCTGCTCACATCAGATTTTTCATTTTGCGACTGGGCGTACTTTCAAACGCAACGTTGCAAAAATGCAAAAAAAAAAAAAAAACCTGAAATATCGCGACAACGGTTAGTCCTAGAACAGAGTTTCTTCAAACTTTTTTCGTCGCAAAACCCTTTTGAAATTCATTGCTATAGCGGAACCCCAAAATGTGAAAAAGTATATTGTGTCCAAAGAATGCATTCAATTTTTCATCTTTTTTTTTTTTTTTAATATTTAAGAAAATTTATTCAAAGCTATCATGTCGAGGAACACTTTAAAAACCGCTGCCTTAGAGTAATGAGGTTGGTCTTATTATTTTTGTCGTCAAAAATTACGTATAAAACAAGCTTTCAAGGGATACATTTGAGCATATGTAATCTTTTATTTTAGGTTTCGACGATTTTTGCATGCCATTTCGCAAAAAGAAAGGCAGGTTCTTAAATTCTAAATTGTACCAAAATATAATCAGTACCAGGCAAACCCCAAGTGAACTTATAACTGTCTACTTGTCTACTATAATGAAATTTGGCTAATTAGTTTTTGAGATAAAGTAGATATATATGCTGCACACACAGACACACGCACACGAACGTCACGTTGAAAATAATTTTTCCGGTTGTAGAGTGTTCTAAACGTGTAGATCGATCAGTCGAAAACTCTGGGATTTTTGACACGATTCCAATATTTGCCCTATACATTAACATATATTGTAGGGAAAGTAAACATATAGCATTTAAGATAGATAAGATTTAAGATAGATAGAATTTAAGATACATGATGGCGATACGTGGGGCAAATAGGAAGATAAGTGGAAATCTTGTCAATATTGACTCTATCTTTTTCTTTGCTTCAGGAAAGTATCGATTTTTCGTACTCTTCTTTCTCTCTTAAAGCTTATTTTCTCGTACTTTTAGAGCTTGAAATTCCAGAGTTTCTTCAAAAGGACGCCATTACTTTTATCACCTCTGCGTAGTATATTCAATACCGAGATTCTGGAATCCCAAATGGCAAATGCTGTCGGTGTTTGAATACCGGTATCGGAAGTGGTTCCAATCCGATGGAGCAGAAATGGTTTTGTGTGAATAATGTATTTCTTTACAGCTGGTTTGTCTTTTATAAACATTTTCAAAACAGTTCAAAATATTAAAATATGGAAACCACCTATTTTTAAATATTTCAAAATATTAAAATATCGATATTAGAATCACCTTTTTCAAAAAAGTTCAAAATACTAAAATATTGAAATTATTTTTTGTATTTATATATTGGACCTTATTTCCGACCAATCAACCAACAACTGTTTCCCTTTTTATCTATTAGATTCTGAGATATAAACGCCTAAAAAGCTTTTACACTTTAAAGTTTACACTCTAATCTAATGCAATGCAAAGCACATGGAATGGAATGCATAAAGCTCCTATTACACGCCAGTAAGTTGGGACAACAAACCGTTCGCAAAACAGCTTTGAGACGTTTGGGAGTCACTCCAAGCAATACAGAATAAACGTGACGTCACTCCAAGCAGCAAATGGGGAAGCTAAAACTTCCTCATTTGCTGCTTTGAAGTAGCAAATCCAGCAGCTAAAGCTTCCAAGCAGCTAAAACCAAGCTAAAGCAGCCAAGCTTCCAAGCAGCTTCCAGCAGTTAGCTTCCAAACAGCTTCCAGTAGCTAGCTTCCAAGCAACACTCCAAGCAGCTAAAGCTTCCCCATTTGTAAGGGTCCTATATAGATATATATAGGTATATATAGGAGCCTTACCCATTTGCTGCTTGGAGTGACGTCATTTTCGTTCTGTGCTGCGTGGAATGACGTCCCAAATGTCCCAAAGCTGTTTTGCGAACGGTTTGTTGTTCCAAATTACTGTTGTGTAATATAGGGGCTTAACATCTATACTTGGAGGAGTATCTGTGGCGGAAAAATAAAGCATTATAAAAAATGTAAGCACTTTGGAAGCTTATATCTCCGAACCTAATAAATGATTAGCTAGAATGCAACTCGACTCGACTTTCTCACACAAGAATCTATTTATAAATAGCTTATTTTTTTTAATGCTAATTTTGCAAGAAAAAAAATTTGAAAAAGCTGTATTGTTGGTTCAATGATCACAATTATAGCATGTCACTCTTCATTTTAAAGGGCTTGAAAAAATCTTTCGATTAATGCCAAGTTTGACAATTTATCCCCCCCCCCCTTCTCCGATAGTGGCTAATGGCGTCACGAGCACAAAAATTGTATCGCAGCTATTTTTCACTACAATGTCCGAAACTGCTAGGTTTCATGATCACTGAGCTATAAATAACTTCTTTTATGATATCAAATTTCGTCCTATGCTGCCATGTTAAGAAAATATAAAATTTCGAAGATTTCGCTCGAATTTCAAATAATTATTATCTAGCTCCAGATTTTTTGTCAGCAAAAGTTTCGTGAAAATCCATTAATATTTGTGGTAGATGTCGAGTACAATCGACCACAGACAAACGACGAAGAAATCGACCACAAACAAACGACAGACGACATTCATCAGACAGACACGCAGACGGACATCACTCTAAAAAAAGTTAAAGCGTGTTCAGGAGGTCTTAAAGCATATACTATTGGCATCAAAATTTCGAAATCGAAATGTTTCGTGAAAACAATACTTTTACTTTACTATATTCTATAGTATGAGAAAGTAAAAGTGTAAGCAATTTTTACTTGTTTTGACAGAAATAGTATGGTGCAGGTAATGGATATATAAAAATAATTTCAATATTTTTATATTTCGCACCTTTTTCTCTGAAAAAAACAAACAAAAAAACTGTCAAACTGCCCCCCCCCCCCCCATTTTGCTCTTTTACTGGAAAAATCTTTAAAACTATAAAATATAGATATATATAGTAAGCTTCAAAAATATGTATTAGGAAATCCAGTGTCAAGATCTATATATTTTGTTTTACTTATAGTTTTCGAGTAATCGTCTTGTCAAGTTGAAGAAGAATGAAAACTTTTCCGATTTTCAAGCTTATAATGTTTATATCTCAAAAAACTAAAAGTGCTAGGCTATGAGCCAAAAGCGAACTTTTGTATCTCTTTAATAGCCCTACAAGTGTATATAATTGGATTTTGAATCTTGCTCTCAGTTTTTCGAAGTATAGTGATTATAATTTCGATATTTTAGTATTTTAACCTGGGTTTTTCAATGGGTGGGAAAGCTGTAATATTTAAAATGTCCCATGCTTTGCAGTTCAATAAGTTTACTCACTCCTTGGTGAGATATTGGTGCACAAACAAGGGACATTTTATTTTGTTTAAAAATAATTGTAGTCAGTCTAAAGGAGTTTAATAATTGATTAGGTTTAAACAGAACAGATGGAAATATACGTATTCCAGTACGTATTTATGCGCCGCCAAGCGAAGTTTACAGTTTAACTTGAATCTGAAATCTCATCAGATATATTATATAAGTTTAATTTGTATACCGCCAAGCAAGTTAGTAAAATAAGCCTTTTACAGCTTTTTATTTAACTTGAGCTGGTGTTTGCTTGTTTGTTTATCATTGTGGCCCTAACTAATCCAGTTTCATTGATCACAGTAACATGAAACCTAGTATGTGATTGTCTTCTGCGGTGTATTTCAATTCTTTTGATTTTGAACCTTGTCGGCCGACCCGTCCTGGGCCCGCTATATGAATGTACTTGTTTTGGGGAAATCACTCGAAAACCGAAGCGACAAGAAAGTCCAAATTTGTTATGTTGTTGCATTTTGAGGTAAATTTTAATTCTTTTGATTTTGAATCTTATCAGACTATAGCCCGTCCTGGACTATCCATATAGGAATGTACTCATATTTGTGGAATAACTCGAGAACCGGGGCATTTAGAAAGTCCAAATTTGTTATGTCGTTGCCTTTTAAGTTATATTTTAATTATTTGGATTTTAAACCTTATTGGGCAAGTGCGTCCTGGAACTCCCCCCCCCCCCTCCCCATAGGAATATACTCGTTCTTTGAGGAATAACTACAGAATCTGAGCACTTAGAAAGGCCAAATTTGGTATGTTGTTGCTTTTTGAGGTATATTTCAATTTTTTAGATTTTGGACCTTATCGGGCTAGCCCGTCCTGGGCCTTCCATAGGAATGTACTCATATTTTGGAAATAACTCGAGAACCGAAGAAGTTAGAAAGTCCAAATTTGGTATGTCGTTGTCTTTCATACATTTGAGTTACATACGAATAATAACATGGTGTACTTTAAAAGCTACGTTTTCTGCTTTGACTTTTTTTTTCATTCTATGATAGTTTGCTGTTGTTTTCAGCCGGTAATTTAGCTGTCACGGGTCAAGACGGGTATTATTGTTGTTATTATTATTATTATCTTATTACTTTAAGATTTTTCATTTCGTTGATTCTCTTTGCTTATATTCAATCAGACAGATACAAAAGCCTTTTTTTAATTAACTTACAATATAAGCCTTGTTGTTTTCCTTGAAAATTTTCCAATTTATCTCGGGTTTTTAATTTTGCCCCTCATTGAATGCCCTGCTTCCGCGCATTACATTTTACGTCTCGTGATACTATTTGCTCATCTGTGGCCGCGTGGTTATCTTTCTGCCTTCTGACCTTTAGATCAGACGGCCTGTCCGAATTTCATGTGTCCCGTGAGTGTTCGTAAAGGCTCGAAATCTAACCAAAACCTCATGTTTTACCTTAATCGAAATATGTGTCAATGGAAAAATATCCACAACTATGAGAATATACTAACAATCTCCACCTACGCTTCGATCGGGCGAAATGTCTAGTAATCTCTCAATGTGACACCTATACGCTTAATAAAAGTTCTGAGTATAAAAAACCGTTTCAAATATAAACATAAAAATGGTGCACATTTTAATGTTTTGTTAACATGGAAATTGCTGTATGTAAAACAATATTCGATCTCTTATTTCTATATGTTGCCTTATTTACAACGTTTTCATCTAATTCCATTTTCTATACCATTATTTTTCAATAGTCTGGCTTTGAAGAATAGCCAGCAAGCGATTTCGGTATTTGAAACGTAATTCGGTAACCCTAGTTACCACAATGGAATAAAAAACGCTATAAACAATTCACTGACAAAATATAATAAAAAAAAAATCGTCTGCTGCAAGTATAAATTAAAATATTTTAAGAACACCCATACAGCAAATTAAGAAAATATAGGATATTTTTTTCTGAGCATAATGGTATAACAACGTATTTTTCGTGTCTAACCGTTCTCGATACATAGCTGAAAAAACGTTGGAACAAAAAGTTTCGCGATTTATTAGTTTTTCGAACAAAATTTCAAGATTTTAAATTTTCCCCATTACTTATAGGTCTAGTTCCACGTATATGCAAAGTTTCAAGTTTCTGTCTTCAACAGTTTGGGTTATGTTATTCATCCTTTAATCAGTGTTCTCAGTTGTATGATATAGATTCGAGATTTTTTTAAAATAGGAATACAAGATATTTGCTTTGTCATGTCATCCTATAGAAAAATTATTTGTAATCACATAATTCGCTTAAAAGGAACGTTTCCAAAGCTAGGGAAGCGATTCCATGAGCAGGAACATGGCCATTGCAGTAGCATTGCCAGGGGGGGGGGGGGGGGGGGATCTGGGATGGGGTGGAGGTGGGGGGAGGGTAACCAAATACTTAGTTTTCCATATCTATATATGCCATTTCTTTGAAATTCAATGGATTGGATAAGTTTCTGGGAAGGGAGTCTAACCCCCCCCCCCCCCACACACACACACACACACACTCACACTCTGCAAAGTCACAGGGCTGCACATCCTTGTGAAGACTGAGCTCAATAGTCATCAAATTTGATGCTGGTTGAGTGGTAAGATTGAATTTATCACTCTCCATAGATGAGGCTCTCAAATTTGTAAGCACATAGCAAGTTTTCTTCTTTGCATTGCAACTGCTATTAGATATGATAGCTAAACAGCCAGTTCACGGATGTTGGTATCAGCATTGAAAGCGCGATCCTGAGAAAAATCATTGTTTTAAATTCGAGAGTTTTCGTAGGAAATCACGTGTACCGTTCGCCCGAACAACTTCCAATACTTTCTAAAAAATGTTCATCTGTCAGTGCTTGCGTGTGTATGTGTGCAGTGTGGACACGATAACTTGAAGAACGAATGAATATACTGCTATGAAATCTCATGTGTAAATACATTGGAAAGGTGAGTGTATACGTTCGGTCTATTTATAGTAAAGTTCAGTGTCTTATTGTATAAGAAAGACACACTCACTGCAGATAACAGTATCCATAGACCGGTTTCGCGTTTATTATTTACTCATCAGCATGGAATAACCGTAAACTGCAAATAGCTTTCTTGTTGCCATTGCTGCAGGTGTCACCGTGTTAGAGGCCCCTTTGATACAATTCTTTGACAGGTATTTGTTGCCTTTTGTATACGCGTTTCGTTTGTTTCTGGTGTCGATTCCTGCTGAGACAAAGCTCTACAACTTTATAATTGTGACGTTCCTCGTCTATCTAGGTTTCCTGTCGAGTTTGTTATCCTAACTTTTTAAAATTTTCACTAGTGGCGCTGCAGTCACTTTTATTCGTTCGATCGGACAGGGTCACTTTTCATAGACTTAACGTGTACACTCATAGACCTTTAATTACAAAGTTATTAAGAGTGCTTAAGAACTTTCTTGTATATAGAGAGCTTACAGCTCCTCGCCCTTTCTTGAAGCAGACATAAGAAGTAGGTGATTCATCAAATTCATTTATATCTGCTTCAAAGAAGTACAAGAATGTGTGTTCTTATAAGTAGCAGCTACATTTATTGTGTAGATAGAAGGTTCTTTATTTACTTATTTATTTTTTTTGGGGGGGGAGTGTAATTTACAAGATCATTTCCATAACCATGGTAGCAGTATAGACAATAATATACAACGTGATATATTATATTATGAATTATGTTAATGTAGTGTAATAGAAAGGAAACATGCATATTAGAAAACTTGTTAGCTCGTATGCTCGGCGTCAAAAACTCCATCAAATGTTGAGAGTCGTATTTATAAACCCATCACAATTCCTTTCCCTTTACATATACTATGGATTGTAAAACAACAGTATAAGATCCGATTTAGAAGACAAAACGAAGAACTACACCAACAAAGTCAAACTGCTCATTTTCGGGTCAAAAACATAAAATCAAGGAGGACATGTTCAGAAGCAGAGGAAACATAAATCTTTCCAAGTCAAAAAGCCATTCAACGAAATATTCCCTAGTGTCACAAACATAAAGTTCTACTCATACAAATAAAGGACTTTCCGCAAACTTCAGATTCCCATTTGTGGTCAAACTGTTCTCTTCCTGTGCCTTCAATGGTTTGAATTTGAATCCGGTTCAGAAGGAGGGGGAGATCTGTTTATGCATAGTAGCATGCTCGTGATGATTTGGAATTAATTTTAAATAGTTACTGCTTAAAAAAGTAGCAGTCGTATGCATAAAAGCACTAGAGCGCCAAAATACTATAATCCAATCCATGGTGCTGCCATCTATTAACAATAATACGAACTTTTATTTTATGAAGAAATTATTCGTATTTACATTTTGGGGTCTGCATCCGACAGTATCGATAGAATTATAATTCACCGTTCACCATAAAGCTATACTTCAGTTCTCATGAATGGATATTTTACAAAATAATTTTCTACATTGTTAAAATATAATTTACTAAAGTACATGGCAATCCAACGATTTAAATACCTATTGGTTGTCAAAAAGCGGACCATATGAATTACAATCCCTTTTTCATTCCTGGCTATTTTAGGTGATATTTTGACAATTCCTGCTATAATTTGGAGAGCATACCATTCCGGTAATCCTTTCCACGTCTTTTGAAGCCAAGATAAATATCACAACATTCCATTCTGGCAACTCTTTCAGCGTTTTTTGCCATCATTTTGTCTCCAAGGTGAAAATCGCCCTGTTGTCGTCGTTTGTGAAAAACAGTTGATGTTTAACAATTCAAATATGGGTCTACGGACTTAACTCGCTACGCTTGCCCGCTAAAAACATCACAGAATCCGGTACAGCTGAAGCACATAGCAACAGCTGTTTGTGGAACAGGTGTTCTGTGGCTTTTAAAACACAACATGAAAATCAGAAAATTTTCTGATTTTTACCATGGCGACAAAAGACGACCAAAGGGCGACAAAAGACGCGAAAACGTTTTCCAGAATGAAATGAATGTTGCGATTTTTACCTTGGCGACAAAAGACACGGAAAGGGTTTCCAGAATGTAATGTTCTCCAAATCATAGCAGATATTGCAAGAATCTCACCTAAAATCGCAAAGAATGAAAGAAAAGGATTACTCTACATCTGTATCCAAAAAAACTTGCGCTAAGATTGGTAGTTTCAGGTTTCAGGAGTCACCTTCTGGTAGTAAGATTTTTAAATAAATATATGTGCACTGAATTGAAAAAACTAAATATAAATTCAAATATAAATTTCTCAATTAAATGGGAAAAGTTGTGAGTGGGTATCGGGCTGTAGTCTCCTTATGAAAAGACTTGAAGTATTTACTTTTGGTGCTGCCATCTACTGACAATAATATGAACTTTTTCTCTATGAAGAAATTGTTTTCATTTATTTTTAGAAAATTGCATCTTATAGTATTGATAAGATTATAGTTCACCTTTCATTTCTTTTCATTAAGATTATAGTTCTTTCATCGATAAGATTATAGTTCAGAAAGTAACGTAGTTCAATTCTCATATTATAAAGTAGTTCTTTGCATTGTTAAAAAATAATTTATTAAAATACATGGCAACACTATAATTATCTAAAGTTTATCAAGAAACTTGGAGATAAGACTGCTAGGTTTCAGAGTTAGCTACCTTTTGCGAGCGAGAAAACTTGTGATAACCATAAAAATTAATGCAATTTTATTCTATTTCATTGTTTTATAATTTTTCTGCAACTAACCACTCCATTTTCTGTACATTATACAAATTACAAAACCAGCTTCGATTAGAGACTATTTAAATATTCTTCAAATTTCTCAAAGAAATTTAGAAATGCCAAAGAATTCTTTTCAACGTTGTTTCAATGATAAAACACGAAAATCCACTCGGTTTTCAAAAACCCGAAATTTAGAAAATAAGGAACATTTTAAAAGTCCCCAGCTTTATTGTTGTTGAAACCCAGACCGTCCGACCTACCAGAAAGGTGTAAGGTAACTGTTTGGACTGTCGACCCAGCTTTGTTGGGAAAAAATACAAAAATGTAAATGCATATCTCCCTATTCCATTTTTGTTTGAATATTTAGATCAAATTTGAATAACTCTCTCACTAATCCTTTAAAATTTATTTAGATGCTATATCAATGCATATGTAGGTTTAGCCAGAGGGCCGCTACCGATATATTTACGCATGGCTACTCAGTGCTGATGAACAGGATCCAATACCTTAAGAATGACACCTACAGTGGTGCTAAAAAACATCGCTTCACCATGACTTTGATGAAGGGGAAAAAAAGTAATGCATTTAAAGTGTTTAATATTGATGAATACATGGGCGGAATAAACCAGTGGCACGGGGGTTGCAGTCGGAAGACCTGAGTTCGATTCCTGTAGATGCCAAAACTAACCCGTGTTACAGTGTCTAGAAGTCTCTTCTAGGCACTGTACTCGTGTCTACGCGGAGCACAAACACGTTAAATCCGTGGATCCGACAATCCTTTTGAAAGGTTGATGATAGAGAAAGGAGGGTAGGGACCCTGTGGATGTTGTCCCCCACTGAGTTCTAGTTGAAATTGGGTGGCTAAAGGGTGCAGTGTGACACACCCTCTCTGGTGGGCCAACGGCCGTACCGTGCTGAAAACACCGGTTCTCGTTAGATCACCGAAGTGAAGCAGCATCGGGCGCGGTTAGTACTTGGTGGGTGACCACCTGGGAACGCCGCGTGCTGTTGGCCATCTCGGGTGCGGTATCCCCGTGGTTTGCGCGCTAGATTTGCACGCTGCCACAAATGCCGCCGTGTTCATGCGGAGTACGATCACGTTAAACATGTGGGTCCGTAAGTCCTTCCGAGAGGTTGGTGGTAGGGGAAGGAGGGTACGGTCCCTGTGGATGCCTCCCCCACTGGGTTCCGGTCTAAATTGGGTGGCACTTCCCGGCCGTCCATACAGTTACCTTACACCTTTCTGGTAGGTCGGACGGTCTGGGTCTCAACAACAACAACAACACCCTCTCTGGTTTCCGGCAGTCCAAACGGTTACCTTACACCTTTCTGGTAGGTCGGACGGTCTGGGTCTCAACACCCTCTCTGGTACGCAAGGGCAACGTTGTATGACGTCAAAATGGCTTACCCTTCGACCGTTGCTGTTACAGATTTTCCAGCAACATGTCTAATGTAGCCTAACAATAACTTTTGTCAGCTAAAATGCTGCTTAAGAAAGAACACTGGGTTCGCTTCATGCACATAGAAGGAAAGATAATGGCCTCAGTATCTCAAATAGATAATAATTTCGTATGGACAACCGGAGATGAACGGTTTATTCGTCTGCTGCTGCATTAATTCTTTTAAAATGGGGGCCAAACACCTTCAGCCTGCAGTTTAAATGCAGTTGTGGCGATCGGGGCCCGGCGACGCACAATCGCCACACAGTCAATGACGGGAGAAGTCTGAATAATACCGAAAATGAAAATTTCCCAAGCCTCTATATTCGATGTGTCTATGTCAAGCCTCTATATACGATATTTTAACAGAAGTTCCATTTCACAGAAAGTTACAATGAACAGGATATTTTCCTGGATAAAAAATAAGGGCAATGAGGAAGGCGGTTTTAAGACCTGTAGGAGTCGAATGTAAGGTTCACTTCAAATACAGAAAGGAAAATAATCCTCTCAGTAGCTCAATAAGTAAAAGCCTCCTTTTCAACCATTTAAAGTGTCCAATAATCAATTAGGTATTAGATAGTTATGTAGTATTTAAAATAACAAGCAAGGCCCTCGGGCATTCTGCCCGTAAGTAATTTAAAAAACCGGTTTATTCATGGGATATCTTCTTACTATAATAAAATACAACACTCAATCACTGTCAGCGTAGCCATAACACAAAAGGAGATATTATAATATCCAATATTGTAAATATATTAAAAATGAGTCGAATAGCTATCTTCGTTTGCTGTACCTTGTTATACTCCCCCCCCCCCCCCCCGGGACGTTTCACTGTTTGAGTGGTGAACGGATCTTACATATGTATATTCTTTGGATCTTAGCTCTGTAGCTCTGATCCTCCAACCTGGGGGGGGGGGGGGGGGGGGGGGGGGCAAATAAATCCGGGGAACCGGCCGCCGTGCCGGTGAGGCATTAGGCCTCTGACTCTTCCAGGTGACTGTGATCGTATGGACTGCATCTATTCATGACCTGAGCTTAGATCAGGACGGCGACTGGGGTCGGGCTTGGCGGGTAATTCTTCGGACCTTGCTCGGTGAATGCTTCTGCCGAGCACGTTCCCCTGGCTGTGGCTTGGCTGGATGAGAGATTGTTACTACGCAGCAAGCCAGTATATCGGCATAAACCATTAGGTTGTCGTGGCTAGTTGCTTAATCCTGTACCTTGTCATACGCTACGTAAAGCTCCATAATTCTCCAATGCTGTAAATAAGTTAAAAATGAGTTCAATATCCAGCTTTGTTTTCAGTATCTGTTATCATATGCAACGTAGAACTCCAGAATAATGTTCTCTCCATAGTATATAGATATACAGAATGATCGAAAAGTAACACACATTAAATTTTAAAATTCTATAACGTTCCGAGAAATTGAAATAGTAGAATTTTTTTCAGTTAGGTGGCTCTCTTATATCATTAAACATGTATCTGAAATATCGTCAGCTGTTTCTAATACGTCATTTTTCTTATCAATGGAAGAACATGACGTTTTTCCAGAGTGAAAAAATTCTTATTTTAGAGTAATATTTCTCTACACTCGCGGCAAGGCTAACTTGAATATGCTGTGCGCTAATCATTCAGTTTTGTGTTCATATGCCCATTATGCGCTTATTGACTAACTATATAACTTATTGGAGGTTAACAGTTTTTCCTATACCTCTCTGTTGTCAAGTTGGGTTTGTCGCAAATGTTGCCATTCGTATGAGAGTGCCATTGAAAAATTTCAAAAGAAATGCTCGTGATTTAAAACCCCCAACAATTCAACCACTATGAGGTTGGTATAAGTTTTCGAAAACACGTTATACTAACATGTATGTTCTTGATTTGTCTGAAACAGACAAAGCAAAAGCAGGCAGAAGACAAAGCAAGAGTATTCCATTTTTGACTCAGGATGTCCATGTTTGAAATAGAGACTGCATTGCGAAAACTCTGCAATGACACTCTCATACGAATTGGAAAAAGATTGTTTCTTTAAAAGATTGTTTCGCTCGGGGAAACACTATGGTCTTCGATCGACAGAAGAAGGTTTGTCATAATCGTCTGATGTTTTAAAAATAGCAGACGATATTTTGGATATATTATACTTTCCCTATACATACATAGTATAATGTATTGGGAAAGTATTGTGACGGGTTCAAAAATTCGAATTCGCGTTTTCAACAAAAAGAACACGTTTCAAGCATCCCTGAACTTGAATAGAAAGTTTTTGAGGTAACGTCTGTGCGTTTGTGCGTACGTGTGTGTATGTGTGTGTATGGGGGGGCATGTGTGTAGGGGGGGCGGATCTCACGAATCAATTAAACGTTTCGAGCGAATTTTTGGTACGATTATTACGATCCGAGAATCCCGTAACTCTATTGATTTTAATCACGGTCGCATGTTCGGAAGACCTCCCCCCCCCCCCCTCAAAATTTTCGAATGCATTTTTGGAAAAATCATAAAAAAAATCAGAACATTCGATAATATTAAATAAATAATCATTTTATACATAATTTTGTGTTTTAAAACGAATGACATAAACTTTAGAACGCTAGCTTGAATTATTCCCGAAATATCGCCCGTTTTTCAAATAAATGTTTCTAAAAAATTAGATAAAAATGAACAGTAATTAAATGCCGTCAAATACAACACTTGACGCATAATTTTGCGACCTTGCGACTAATTTAGAGATGTATTGCCAACTTGGCGACATTTTAATGGGATATCAAATCGACGAAAATGTCGCCAAATCCTCGAAAATGGCGCTAAAATTGCAAAAATAATGTCAAAGTCATGAATTAATAATTAACGTATTTTAATGCAACGAAGTATATTGCTTAACATATGTTAGTGATATTTCCAGTTGTCAAGTTTTATTTGTCAAAATATAATTTGGTACTTTAAAATAATTTTACATGATGTCATCTAAATGAGCGCCAAATGTCAGTGCACTTTTCAACGTCAAAAACATTGTGCCGTGGATCTTGTCCGTCAATATTTCGCATTGAAAGAAATAAAGTACTTGCATTATGTAGGGAAAGCCATGTGCTGCTCACATCAAATTTTTGTGTGTGTCGGTATATTAATGCCACCCAACGGAAAATAAATCTATTTCAATTTCTGGGTATAACGTTATATGATTTTGAAATTGGATGTGCACGATTTTTTTTATCTCCCTTTATTTGCAGCGATTATTCAAATAAAATGAAGTGCACACATACAGAGTTTCTACTGTCTTACAATGGATACATAAAGCATGGCCTTTTTTTTTTTTTTTCCCCAATCGCGTATACCGATAGCGAGAATTCTTAAAATGAGTTGCGCAAATCAGTGTTACTTCGAAAAGGTATTGGCTTATCTGCTGATACAGAGCGTGTACAAAAAAAAAAACACCTTTCTTCCAACTATCGATGATGTAAGGACTTTGAATAATCGATAACATTGTCGCGTCCCCCCACCCCCTTGAAAACATGAGTAGTATAAAAGAAAAACACTTCCAAATTCATATCTCCTTGACGAGATGATCATATATGCATCGGAAAATTGCATTTCTAACCATAAATGCAATAAAAATGCACATTTTTATGAAAATCGCATAATTTATGAAGAATAGTTTCTATCTATTTGAACAACTCTATCAGTTTTTATTCCTGTCATGGGGCCGATAAATGACTTGTCGGTCTGCGAGTCAGTCCATAGAAAATGGATTCGTCGATGGGGGAGGGGGGGAGGCGGTACAAGGGTCTGTATTTATAAAGAACAATGTCTATTTACACTCATTTTTTTTTCTGTCATAGGGCTCAGAATTATTGTTTCTTCGGGGCTCTTGTCCTCTCTCAGCGGTCCTAAAGTAGGTAGGTAGGTTCTGAATGTATCAAATTGTTAGCCTGTAATCTCCAAAACCCTTAAAGCAATGTTTACCTTATTTGGGTGACAAGTTTCATATATAATATAGAAGGTAGGATCAAAAAGGTCGAAGACTGTGCTGATATCTCCAACCCTGATTGGAGGAGAGAGAAGCTATTTTATCGTGGCATAGAGGCACATGTGACGCGAGATGTGAAAAGGAAAAAGCTGGTGTTTCACTTTGTACTTCAAACGCCATTTCCGTTTTCGACGAATGCGAACGACTACAGTTCACTGACACTCATTGTCTAGAAAAATTCTGCACTTCAAACCTGCTTCTTCCTTTTCGCATCTCGCGTCACAAGTGCCTCTACGCCACGGTAAAATAGTTCCCCTCTTCTCCAATCAGGGTTGGAGATATCAGCACAGTCTCCGAACTTTTTGATCTTACCTTGTAGATGTAAACGCAGGACCACCCCCTTCCCCGAAAAATGTATATAGTTTAGCTATAAAACTAGATTTTGACAAAATCAATGACCTTTCATAATCTCAAAAACGCTGAAGCGATTTTGACCCAATTTGGGTGGTATATAGATATTGTGCATATTGCGCATATGTGAATGCAAAAAACAATTTTTCAAAAAAGTATACACTCACTTGTTTCGTATAGAAAGACTCGAATTTACCCCGATCTTCAAATTTTAGAGATACCACGTCCTTGTAAAAAGTAAAACTTCCAATATCTCAAGGACAGCCAGCTAGCTCATGATAAATCCAAACCAATCATGTCCATTTATTTCTGGTGAAAAGTACTTATAAATTATTTACTTATTTTATAATAGTGAGCATATTTATTGCTATGATATTTTTCCATTTCATATCAGAAACGTGCACTATTTCGAGAACGATGTGTACTAACGTTCTTTAAATCACCATTCATTTTTAAACAGAAAAACGCATTTAAAGTAAACTTTTTCGACCAAACGTGAATATTTTTAACGTTTTTCCGATTTTTGATAAAAATATTCGAAAAATTTAAAACAAAATAAATAAGTCTCTGCTATTTAACCTATGAAATATACGGATTCAGTTTCATTCAATTTGCTCAATTTGTTCGAAAGATATCGTTCCCACAGACACATTTGTATTCAGGGGTGCTTGCTCAATACGGGTAGATCCATTCAAATTCGAGAGTCTTATTTTCAACCAAATCACAATATTTTCCTTTTACATATATTATTATCATAAGTACTCGGCGTTGTTGGGGATAATACTGAAATAAAATTAAGGCCATACAAAATATTTTAAAATTTTAGCCATAAATCTGCTC
Organism: Amaurobius ferox; assembly: GCA_951213105.1. NCBI lineage: Eukaryota > Metazoa > Arthropoda > Arachnida > Araneae > Amaurobiidae > Amaurobius > Amaurobius ferox. The sequence goes on along the minus strand of OX578143.1, from coordinate 93,509,317 downwards.
TCATTTAAGCTTAGCAAAATAACGTATATAAATAAAATTGAAAATATGTTTGTGAGTATGTTTCTTTGCCTGTTTGTTTGTCTCATTATCACGGAACCACGGCTATACCGAATTTCATAAAATTTGGGGAGTAGCTTCGGAATAGCCTCGCTTTAAATTGAGTCCATGTTTCGATTTTCTAGGCTCAAGGGTTGGCTAGATATTTATAAAAAACGCACAATTAAACCTTCCCTAGCCATATAGCATTATGCAGACGACAATTTTTTCGCAAATTTATTTGAAGAAAATGATATCATGTTGCTATATAACGGAATTGAATCCAATGTAATTACACAGCAAACGATTTTTATTAAATCTTCTCCGATTTAAATAATTAAGAAATGCATATTAAAGTAAATTTTATCGAAATTACATTTTTGACTGGATCACATCAATTGCGGCTTTCGGGGACTGGAATAATGGATATTTTCAATTTCTTAAGTCATCTGTTTTATTTTGGCAAAGATTTCAAACACATACATTGTGTTTAGTCAATTAATGTATAACCGAATAAAGGTGGTACGTATATATCTTCTAATACCAGTTTAGCGCTTTTATTTGAGCATGTATGTTGATCCAATTTCATATAGAGCTTTTATTTTGGTCTATTATTGATCCATTTCATATATTTTATAAATTTGTTTACAAACCTGAACCTGGATGCTTTATTCTTCAGATCTGCCTGAGAAGATATAAATTTGTATAGCGAGAAAAGATATTCTTACACTTTTTTTTAAAAGAATTAAATTAAATGTTTTAATATATTAAAACATTAAGTGAGTGTGGGGGAGTTTGAAATAAAATGTATCGGGCAAAGGGTAATGGATCTTTCATTTTGGGTCAAACGTGGTTCTATTAGTTAATTTTCGCAGAAAATAATCATTATTTATAATACTAAAAAATCTGATGTGCTTTCCTTATATAATGCAATAAATTTACTACTTTTACAGTTAAAACATGTTATTCTTATAGTAGATACTTATATTCTTTCCAAGATATTGAATTTTCTTCAATTAGTCGTCATTTTCATTGATTTAGCGTCATTTTTATCAATTTGGCGAGATTTTTGATAATTTGGCAACATTTGAAAAGTCGCCAAGTTGGCAGCATTCCGCAAAACTCGCCGCCAAAATCTCGCCAAACGTTATGGAAGGAGAAATAAGTTATTCTTACAGCAGATAAATGACTATTGGCGTTCAAATATAAAAGTATTACTCAAAGTATCTTTTCTCGTGAATAGAACGAGTTAGATCCACGAGATGGATGTCACCCAATTTATCGCATGACATTATGTATGAAAAGTGAACATGTTTCTTAACGGTTAATATTTTTTTTTATTTTACTTGATTTTTTGAGAAATTTATTTGAAAAATGTGCAATGTTTCGAAGACGGTTTATGCTAGCGTTCTACAGTTTATGTCAATCGTTTTTTAAGGAAAAATTACATAAGAAATGTCTATTTGCGTAACTTTATTAAAGGTTTTGATTTTTTGATGATTTTTTCAAAATTTCACTCGAAAATTTAGGGAGGACATTCGATTGTGTTTAAAAACAATGGGTTTCCAGTACTCATGGATTGTGATTTTTGTACCAAATTTCATTCGAATCGCTGCATTCGTTCGTGAGATATCGTCTCCACAGACTCTCTCTCTCTCACACACACACACACACATCACCTCAA